>CAOJBK010189339.1:0-18830 GCA_948294925.1 Codiaeum variegatum
AGCATTTGATGCATTTTGATGGTTGATTTGTGAAAAGTAATAGTGAAAATTCATTTTATTTTGGTGCTTAATATCTCACTATGGTATTAGAGTGAAATTACTAATTCCTTCATATTATTTTGCAGGATGAGCGGTATGCTATCGGTTCGTAATCGTAGGATAGTATAGCATAAAAATTTTGATGTATGTATAGCACAAACATTTTGATGTATCGTATAGGATTAAAATTTTTTATGTTGAACTCTGAGACCCGATAACACATTTGTATTTTATTATAGCACAAACATTTTGATGTATAATATAGTATTAATATATATTTGAATAATCTATAGTACAATATTTTATTTTGGATTTTTTCATACTCGCTCTCTAAATTATGATGTTCATGTTAATTTTATTATATATATATATATATATATATATATATATTATTGTTATTATTACTGATATTATTTATTATATATTAAAAAATATTTTCAGTATCTGTGACGTAATTAGTGACGCATTTTATTTGGTCGATAAATTACTAACATAATATTTTGTCAGGAAATAATCGGTAAATTATCGACCCATATTTTGGTCAGGAATGGGTCGGTAAATTATTGACACATTTTTTTGGTCGGTAATTCGTTCCTAATTATTTAAAAATATTACTGATCCAATATTTTAATTTATCGACCAAAAAATGCGTAGGTTATTACTGACCCAATAAATTTTCGTCGGTAATATTTAATTTTGTGACGGAAGAAATATTGACCTAAGTTTTTGGTCGGTAAATGAACCAAATTCGATAATACTGTTTACCGACCCCAAAATTAAATTTTTTGACAAAAAAATTGGGTCGGTAAAATATAAATTTTTTGTAGTATTTACTGATTAAGAGACAAATAGTGAGGTTGAGAAGAAACATGTGAAGGTTAGGTATCCTGAATTTAAGGCATAGAGATATGAAGAACCCTGTATTAGTAAATGGCATGAAGTTCAAGTCCTTGGCTAAGTTTAAAGAAGCATATAGACAATGGTCTAGGAGATATAATTGGGACATTAAATGTAATCCCAAAGTCAAGATTAGATGTAAGGAAATATGTTATAAAGGTTGCTAATGGTACATATTTTGCAATTCCATGGTCACTAACAAGTCAAATTTTCAAATAAAATCAGGTTTTTTTGAATGCACATGCAGTAAGGAACAATGACTTAGACATGCCTCTTCTAAACGGTTAGCTACAACATATATTGAGATGTTTAGGGTATATCAATTATAAAGTTCATCTGGATTTATTAAGGTTGTACAAAAGGAATGTGGATGTGAGGTTAAAAGGACTAAAGCATGGATAGTTAGGGATATTGCCTTGAGATTGATAAATGGTGATGAGGAGGAGCAATTTGGTAATCTTAACAGATATAAATTTGAGATTCTTACGACAAATCTAGTTAGTATTGTCAATATTGTTCATGATAAAGATGATGATGGGGTTTTTGAGGGAATTTATATGTTTGGATGTAATGAAGAAAGGGTTTATTATTTGTTATAGGCCATTTATTGGAGGAGATGACTATTTTCTCAAAGGTATGTATGGAGGGAAAATACTAGTAGTAGTGGGATCGGATGCAAATAACTACATATACCCAGTGGCATAGGCTATTATGAAGAAGGATAATATTTATTATTAGAGTTAGTTGTTCACTTGTTTGGCCATGGACTTTGACATCCAAAGGAACCTTTGGCACTGAACTTAGATATCTGACAGATAGAAGGTATATATGTATTTATTTTTAACTCAATTTTTTTTAAATACTTATATATGTATATTAATAGTGTTTTGTGGCTGACTTTTAGGGGTTAATACCAACCTTAGAGTTGATAAGGAACAAGTTCATAAAGAGGGTTGCTAGCAAATGGCAAGCTATGAAGAAGGTAGTAGGACTATTATGCCCTAAAATTCAGAAGAAAGTGGATAAGATAAAGGAATGGGCACATCCTTACATTGCATCCTGGGATGGGGGCAATAAGT
This sequence comes from Codiaeum variegatum, assembly GCA_948294925.1. Taxonomy (NCBI): domain Eukaryota; kingdom Viridiplantae; phylum Streptophyta; class Magnoliopsida; order Malpighiales; family Euphorbiaceae; genus Codiaeum; species Codiaeum variegatum. Next base: position 2,016 of record CAOJBK010189339.1, read on the forward strand.
GGGAGATTGTAGGCCACAGAGGTCAATATATTGTTGACAAAGTTGAAAAGAGTTGTAGTTACAGAAGGTGGGTGCTTACTAAAATACCATGCCCTATGCAATGACATCTTTACAGTAGAAGAGGGAGAAAGTTAAGGACTTTGTTGATGAATGTTGCACTATGGATACCTATCTCAAGATTTATAGTAACTATATCAACCCCATAAATAGTAGTGTTATATGGCCTGAGTGTGATGATCCTTCACTTAAACCCCACCTAAAAATGTTTAAAAAAAGATGGAGGAAATAAAAAATGAGAAGGCTTAAGGCTGAAGAGTTGGGACATTTGGCAAATAAAGGAAAGGTTTCAAGAAAGGGTTAAGTTATGACATTTACTCTGTGTGGGATGCAAGGACATAATAAAAGGTTTCACTCTAAGGGAGTAGATGTTGCATAGAGAGATGGTGAACAATCTATAGCAACAAATATTATACAATCTGAAAGTCTTTCATCAACTATATATATATAAGTTTATTACTCTTACTTTTTTTTTTAAATTTCTAACAAAAAAATAAACTTTAACAAGTCAAGAGGAAGGAAAGGGTTCCACTAAGACCAAAATAAGTGAAGAAAAAGTCTAAGGCAACTGTTTAAGAATCAGCAAGCCTACCAACTGACTCCCTAAACACTGAACTAGTAAGCCCACCAACTGACTCCTAAACACTCAGCCTGAAATCTCAACAACTGACCCCGTAAACACTCAGACAACATCCCTAAACACTCAGTCCGTAAACACTCACTAAGGACACATAGCCCATAGTATGCCTAGTAATGAAAGCCATGTGTGTGATGATGTCCTAACTTTGAGAGAAATTGTTGATGGCTCTTCCTCTTAAGAAAACATGATATTCCAAATGTATTCCTTGCATATGGTAAGTTCTAATGACTTTGGCAAGTTAAATTTCTAAGTTTTAATGCTTGAGTATACTAAACAAACCCCCCTTTATATGCATATTCCTAATCCAGCTTGGTAAAAGGATAAACTAGAAGATATTAAGAAGATACTATAAGAAATTACTATTGACTAGACATAAGAAAATTCAAGTGATTCAAATGTGATCTTTGTGGCTAATGTAAGTATATTCTCATATTTACATATAATTGTGTTAAATTTTGGAATAAATAAAAAGTATATTTACCTCTTGCAAAGTTGATTCTGTTATGATGCAGGATAATGAGCCAATTGCAAGTTTATAATGAGTAAAAAGGGATGCATTCTTAAGCTAACTCAAAAGCATTTCGGAATGACTGTAATGAGTCTTAAAATAAAGGGATGGGGCATATCTTGCAGTAGCAACAATATTAGACAAAGGCTTAGAACTAGATGGGGTATGTCTAGTAGCAGTTCACAACTTGTCATGAGTCCTAGAACTAGAGGAGGGGGTACAACTAAGAGGTGGAAGTTGTAGTTGAATTTGAATTTAGATTTTAGAATCGTATTTTAGACTTCTTACTTTTTTGAATCTTATTTTGCATCTTGAAAGGCATACAAATCTAGCCTCAAAACTTGAAATCATTTTGGAATATCTGTCTTTTTTTTTTTTTTTTAAATTTTTTATTGTGCTTGCAAAAAGTGGTATTGGCCATGTGACATTTGACTACTTTTGTTGTTATCATTTTCTCAATTCCAATATCAAAATTTTTTTGGTTATGTACTACATGGGATACAATGTTGTATATGAACTAAACAACTTCATATTAATGGGATTCTTATTTTTTAAACAAAACTTGTTCTTACTTTACCATATTATTCAATTGTCTACACTTTCATTATACTATCAAATTTCTATATATTTTTCTTTTGTAATGGATGGTAGATACCTAGACCACTTCCAGCAAATGAAGTGGTCGGTATAATTTCATTTCCTATAAATAAAAGTTGTTAAAAAAATTTTAAAAAACAAAATTGTTGATCATCACAAACTTTTTTTTTTCTTATTAATCAATAAATCCATTGCATTAGTATATATCTCAAAATATCCTAAATCCAAAATACATTAACCCCATAAAAAGTCAGTACACTTTCTACCTTCTGCAACCCTCAGAACCTTTAGCATTAGCACTGTCATTCCACCATTTTACAAACACAAAATAATATCACAAATTCATTCCCTAAACTGTAGACTAAGAAATAATCCCATTAAAAAAATTACAATAGCCATAACACTCAAACAACAATCGTTTCCACTTCTTTCAACCCTTAACCTTTATCATTTTCAATTGGCAGATCAATCCAATAAAAAAATTCGTAATAACATCTCTCTTCCTAAAAAAGTTCAACACACAAGCCCTTATTCAACAAATCGCAATAAATTTAACCACAAAACATGAAAATTTATACTTAATTACTTCCAATATTTTGCAAATGAAATATCTTTTATCTGGGTTCTTTGAACTCCATGAAGTCCTCAAAACAAAAGGAAGTCCACAATTGCATTTTTGAGTTATCATCTTCAAGTTTTAGGGTTTGATTAGTTTTGATGGAGAATGAAGACTTGATCGAAAATAAATGGAAGACAAATGAAGAAGATGAATTCATGTAAAATAAAGGTAAGATAAAATAAAGGAAAAAGAAAAAAAAATGATTTAAAAAAGATAGGGATATGGGGTTTGCTTTAAAGAATAAGGCATATATTGTCCGCGAAAAGGAAGAGTGGGAACTAGGGTTTTTCACCTGTTGAGGTAAATAGACAAGTGTCTTTTTCTAATTGGTTGATTTTATTTTATTTTTTAATTCCAAAAATTTAAATTACATGCCAACATGATTTTTTTCAAATGATGTGGCATCCAATGTTTCGTCTGACGTCGATCGTGTCAGACACTTTAATTGACGTGTCAACGTTGGACAGAAAAATGGTATAGTGGTGGCTAGGGACCGTATGTTGGAACACTTTTCAAAGGTTAGGTACCAATCTAAAAAAAGTTTCTGGTTAGTGACCATTTTGAAACATGGACTAAAGGTTAGGGAACACAATTGCTTTTTACCTCAAAAAGAAGACAATAAAAATATCGTACGATGTGCTAGGACATCCTAACTAGGCTAGCTCTTCACTAAAATCCAATATCTATCCTTCTTGCCTAAAATTAATTATTAAAATAGGTAAATGTATATAGAGTATAAGCTCGTCCATTCATGCTGATCAGATATAAAATAGCGAAAGCGAGCTGAGTAATAAACTGCTCTTTTCATTGATCATCCAACAAAAGAAATCTCACAACTAACAAAATCCTATATGAGAGTTTTAAAGTCAATATTAAACCAAACAATGATCTATCCTCTCTATTACACTTAATCACTTCACAAACCAAGAGGCAATCAATTTCTAATATGATATGATCAAGTCTCAATCTCTCTAACAAACTACGAGTCTCAAGTATAGACATGGCTTTAGCATATTTGGGGTCTGAATTCTTACGGGGAATTGAATTAGATGCAATAATAAACTTTTCACTCAAATTACTTAAGCTAGTTGACAAACCATAAGTATGTTGGCTTTATAGAGTCTTGAGACTAATGATGAGGTTTTAGTCAATAAGCACCATCCTTGTTTAGCAATCATTAGTATGTTGAATTCATGAAAGCTTTGAGAACCCAACCCACTTGTTATTTTATGAAAGCCTAACTGTTATCGAATGTGTACCTATTGATTGACTCAACTACCAAAACCATTAATGTATTTTTCAAGATCATAACACGTTTATTTAGGCAACAAGAGTACTCCCATCACAAATGTTGACAATGATTGCAATATCGTTTTAATAAGTATCTCTTTGCCTGCATGTGATAACATTTTTTTTCATCCATTTGTAAGCTTATAAACCTCATCCTTAATGAAATGAAAATTTTCTGTTTTACTATGACTAATCGAACTGGTAGCCCATCTGGAGAGCTGAACAGACTGCTTCTCTCATTTCATTAGTCACATTGGGCTAAAAAAGAGTGGATTTGTCATAATTTATCTTTTGGATTAAGCTTCTTACATAAGTCACCAATCATTCTTTAATATACCTGCAATTAGATGTATTAGGAAAATAAATAAATACGATGCATTTGTGAAGAATAAGTGCATTATAGAGTGAGAACCACGTGAAATACAACAACCATGGATAAGACTCAAAAGTTCTTCCTCCTTTAACAAAATAGATTTTCCATCAGCACAGATCAAGAATAAGTATGGTGATAATAGTTATCCTTACCTATGCTTATAAGATTGAATTATTTTCCCCAACTTCTTCCGATTACAAAATGGAGAATATTAAACTAACTCCACATACATCATTACCAATCAAATCGATGTAGCAAATCTAATTAATTACTCATGAGGCTTTAACCAAAATAACATTATAAAAGGCAAATAAACTATAATTATGTATTTATAATCTTTATTACTCTATGAAATTTATAAGATATGATATGTGAGAATTCATAATATAAATAATCAAAGTATAAAGCCAAACACCCAAAATAATATCATTCCTTATATAATAGGCCAACTCATGAGCCACCACATTTATTGTGCGCTTCACGAGATTAAGAGAAATACCATGAGAAAATAACTAATAAAGGTCATGGATAATACTTTGCAAATGAGAATGATCTCTTGATTGAGAGTTGAACTAATAACTTCAAAGTTGTCTGTCTCCACTGTCGAAATTGCATATTGGCACCCTTTAACAAAATTTAAAAGTGTCTTTAATAGTTTTTGTTTCAATCGATGCCGAAGAGTTAAAGAATTATATTGGTTTGGGCACTGTTGTCATGACATTAGCTCTATAGTCTTTAAGAATGCACCCATTGCTGACGATCTACGGTAAGCATATATTATAGCATCCATATTAAGCTTTAGCTCTCAACAACTAGGCGACCACTATTTATTCAAACCTAGAGAAAAAATTAGACCACTATATTGTTGATTTTGTTGTAATTTCCTATGCGCCTCAACATAATCATTCAAGCATTTCAAAGCTTGATGAATCGCGACTTGAGTAGATATGCTCTCCCTTTTCCATAAAATTATTTTCTGCCTATACCAAATAGCATCACATAGAGAAATAAAATGATCCTAATCACTTGATTTAAGATACCTTTAGTATAAAAATAATATTTTACAGTAGTCATTTACATTGGTTAAGAGCATAACCGACATAAAAAATGATGAACATTATAATTGTAAATAAGTTAAAGTATATTTATATCACTTAGTTATATAACCAATGTAATATAGTGTATTTTAAGTAGGTTATCAAGAAAACAGATGTAAATTATTTGGTCAAACTTAGTTTGTCATATACTTTATAGATATCTATGTTGGTTAATTTTAGAATTGATGTAATTGGGTATTTCACCTTGGTTAATGTTAAAATGACATAATAACTTGATGTTAATTTACCCAAATACCCTGAGAGCAATTTAAACTTTTAGTCCCCCCACCCCACCCTTTAAAAAAAAAAGGCTTTTCAGCCTAACATCAAAATTTTCTCAATTAGAGCATTCTAAATTATTTCTGATGCATTCTTTGATAGCCAAAATAGTGCAAGAATCAAAGAAAAGTTAGACAAAGCCAAGGCTAAACTAGTGGGTTAACCATTAGGTCTAGCTGCTAATGGCACAATCGGGCAGCTATGGCTACCGCAAGAGCTCCAGACCCCTTTCCATACTTTCTCTTCTTGTTTCATTATGTATTTGACTCAACAACATCCTTTTCCAATAATGACAACCACTTCTAGAGCTTTCTACAAGCCTTTAAACAACTTTTAGAGTGTTTTTACATCCTTTTTGAAGATTTCTTCCATCTTCTATGCATAAACTTGTTTGAATTAGAGCAATGATCTGATGTAAGGCTATAATCAAAACTAAGACTATGCAAAGCATGTTTTTCTAAGCTATAATTTTTTACTCTTAGATTTGAATTTGAAATAATTTAAAACATGCTAATATTATAATAATTTTTAATATAAATTAAAATTAACATGAATCAAATAAATTTCTAAAATCCCTCCATGGTAAGAAGGAAGAATAGTATGGAGCTTGATTAGCATTTAAAGGGATATATGGGTATGCCCATATATAAAGATATTACACAAAATATGTTTAATTCCTTATTCATCTATTTAAGTTTATGAGGCCCTCGCCTGAGTGCATCTCGCATGCCTCGAGATTTGTTTCACTCGAGGAAATTATCCTCCTTGGAAGGATTTCATTCTTGCAATTTGATTGCATGCGAAGTTCTCATACTGGAAGACTCATAAGGTCCGTTTAAGTGTAGGTGAAAAGTGTGATTGGGAGTGGTCTCTTAATCTTTATAAAAACAAGAGATTTTAAAGGTGAATAAAAAACCAATTCGTTTAACTCCATAAAATTGTTAATGTTAAGCCAATGGAAAACTAAGTTTTTACCTATGAACCAAAGTCGGATTCAGAGGCCATGAGTTTGGCTTTAAAATCATTTACAAAAATTATCAGTTTTTTCTATCTTTTCTAAAAAACCATTGTTGGGAACTATGCCCGAGAACCCCTTTTTTTTTCAAGAAAATGGGTCTGAAAAGTCAGAATTTTAGCGTATGAATAGGGGGGTTTGCACATACGCCAAGCAGTTCATACACGAGCCGAGTCCACGCACACGCCAATGCTTCTGTGCATGAGCTAATGCATTAGCTCATGATCTAGGGCATTGGTGTATGAGGTAAGGGTTTAGCATATAAGCCAATGCTTTGGCGCATAAGCCAGATGAAGTGGCTCGGGTGGTTTGGTTCGACCTTGTTTTAGTATTTTTCACTATTTTCAAGCCCATTGTGAGTTCAATTTGGGCCCAATTTTGGTCTACTAGTTTGTATTGATGGGCTAGATCTGATAGTACAAAATTAAGGGTTCATAGTTACCCCTTCATCTAAATTAGTTTTGAGTAGAAAGTGATTCTAATGATGGAGAACCCACAGGTTCCATGTCAATTTCTAGGTTGTGACAATGCTATGTCGGTTTCTAAGCTTATAGTGCAAAGTAGGACTAAGTTAAGGATGCCAAATGTTAGAATTGTCATGCTGGTCTTGGTGATTATGGCACATCAACTAATGGGCTTGCTAGTTATTGAAGTTGTGTTATGTGAGGCTTTGACCTTGTTAGATTCTGTGCTTTAACAGGTGCTTGTTGTACCTTCCCATTATTGGCAAGGACTCTCCCAATAGGATGCCCCCAGATGTATATAGCTAGCATTTTAGCTATATGATGCATGAGATGCATGCTTAGTACAGACCATTATGGGTCTTTGCTTGTAAAAGCTTTAATGGTTAATGAAATTTTGACTTTATTATGAAATTGTTATCCATTTTGACCATGAAAATTTATTTTTTTAAAAAACCACACCCCCCAACATAAATAGATTCATACTTCAACCATGTAATGTATGTGCAATGTAAGAAATTTAATAAGTTTGAGAGAATAAACCTTGGGCAATTTGGTGTTTTCTATTGTGAAAATCGGTTGGACACTTTTGAGTGCTTGGTATATATTTTTTGAGACTTGAAGAAGCATGTGATTAGACTAAGTACTGATTTTGTTGAATTGCTTAGTTTAGAGGTGGGGAAGGCTTTTTTGGGTTTGAGTGTTTAGAGGATATCAGAAGTGATAGAAGGTGATCAGGTGAACCTGCCTGCCATGGTCATGATGTTCAAAAGGTTTTAATGATGATGTGTATTTGAGAAACAGGTGGGGGACTATGCTTTTGCTTGTCTATTCGAATGGTTGGGGAGATGCACAAGTAGCTCAGCTTATACCCCAAATAGGTGAAGGAAAGTCTATTGTTGGGTCGATTTTGGTCGAGATGTTGCTTAGCATTGACAGTGATTAGTAATCTGATTTTGTTGCTCCACTAGGGATTGTAATTAGCTGACTCCTTGGGAAATGTAGTTTCTTGAATCAATGGGGGGATGGTTTGGGGAATCAACTAGGGAAATTTTGATATTTGAGAAATCCACTGGGATGAGGTTAGCTCCCTAGGGAATTATTATGTTTGAAGGATCTACTGGGGAGAGACTTGTCATTTTCGCTTGGAAGATCCATTAGGGATGGTTATGCCTTTTTTTAGAGAATAAGTGATTTGTTTGAGTTTTAATGTTCCTTTTTTCGGGTTCAAAAAGGAGAATAAAAATTTAATAAAACACATTATTTTATTGAAGTTCTAAGTTTTGCCTAAGCCGCCCTTTCGAGTTTTCAACTTAGCGAGTTGCCTTGATTATTTCTGATATCGTTTTTTTTTATTTTCTATTTAGTAGGATGTACCCTAACTTTTTCTTAAGCCGCCCACTTAGGTTCTAAGCTTATCCAATTTCATTCATTTTTTTTCTATTTATTTATTTATGAGAAAAACACTGCATTTTATTCAATGCTTTGGATTGTACCCATGGTGGTTGCCTTTTGTATCACCTTACAATGAATTTTGAAAGTTTGAATCATGGAATAGAACATGAATTTCAAAGAATTAAGTCCACATTGTTCTTGTTACAATATTGATGATGATGATGATGATGATGCAAATGCAATGCACAAACAAAATCGCTTGAATTGATCTAGATTGATCAGTTGATTGAATTCATTATTGTCGATGTCTATCAAGATGACACCACCAGTCATCATCTTCTTGATGATGAATGGATCGCTCTAGGAAGGTCTTAATTTTCCTTTTAAGTATAGTGTTGGTTATTTGATTTCTTTGTAGACCAAGTCACCTTCGTGCAAGTTTCTATCTTTGACCCTCTTATTTAAGTTCCTTGTTAGCTTTAGTTGGTAGTTTTGATCTTGGTGAAGGGCTTTTATTCTCTTCTCATTGATAAGGTTTAGTTGATTCTATTAGGTCGATTTCTAATCATCTTCATTAATTTTGCTCTCTTAGAGGACTCGGGAGATTGGACCTATAACTCTATGCGTAGGACTGCTTCCATTCCATATACTAGTGAGTAGGGAGTTGCCTTGGTGTAGTTCTATACTCCATGTGGGCATTTGGAAAGTGTATACACCAACCTTTATGATTTTTGATCATTTTTTAAAGGATGTTTTTCAATGCTTTGTTGTCAGCTTCACTAGCTCCATTTGTTTGTGGTATGCAGAGAGACAATTTGTGGTGTTGAATCTTTTCCTTTTGTAGAAAAGTGACAACTTATTTTTGGAAATGGCATACATTGTTTGTGATAATTTTGAAGGGATCACAATAACTTGCGATGATGTTTGTCTTGATGAGTTGTGCATCCCTTTTTTGAGTCAAGGACTTAAGAGGGTGCAACTTTTACCCACTTTATGAAGTAGTCAATGGCAACTAGGATGTGTTGTTGATTGGCTTGATAAACCTATGTGATAGCTGTTTGGAAACCTTTTTTTTTTTATTAGGAGTGTACATTTTGCTTTCATGCAACTCAGCTTCTATTATATAGGCTAGCAATCTGGATAAGTCAGGATCTTGTGGATGAAGATGCTTGAATCGAGATCGGTCATGAATGTTTTGATGCTTTTCTTTGTACTAAACCTATTTGAGCATACAAATGTAATGAATATTCTTTTTGAAATATAAATGGGATCTTTAACAACGTTTGCTATTTGATTTGTTTTAAAATTTCTCTTTTTACGATTAATTAAACTCAAATTCATTAGTTGGAACACTAAAAGAGAATAAGGAAGCATAGTTGTATAAAGAAGATTTATTTTATTAATTTCAAAAGGGGAACTATCTATATTAAAATGATAATAAAAAACCAAAGGGACTACTTACATTAACAAAAGACTATGAGGACTCAAAGGTTTCATACTCATTTAACTTTAGCTCAAGAACCCTTCAGATTTAGCTTGAATTTCATAATCCAGCAAGATTAGACTCTCTTTGAGAGATAAATTGTTGGGATTCTCAGTAGCAAATTGGATTAAGGTGGAAGGCTCAATATTCTCCTTTTTGTCAGATAAAAATGCAATTTCATCAAAGAGTCCATCTTCTATATAATCTTCATAATAGATTGATTGGCAATCCTTAGGTAATGGCTCCTCATTTGAAAATATCTTGAAACTAGGAATGAAAGATGTTTGGGACCCATCCTTGATATATCTAACATCAATTATGTCTTCGATGCATGATGCAGTGGTAATAAGGGCTTTGAAGTTAGGAAGGTATCATATAATCAGTCTATCTCGATACAGAGGCAGGAGGATCTTAATAATCATACCAACTTACTCAATTTTAGTAACTTTTTTTACCATTTAGGAGGCCTTCTTTCTCCATCTAGTTATGAATGAAGAGAAAGTTTCCTTAGGGAATTGTTTTGTGGTTTCGAGGTCTCTTAACATTAACCTTGATGTTGTAGTGGTATTTCTTAACAAATACATTGCAGATTGGCTCCCAAGTCTATTTTTTAGAATCATCTAGGTGTACAAACATCAAATTGCATCACTAGTGAGTGTTGGAACATTTGAGACAGGAGCTTGTTGTTCAGTCCCAGAAGTCTAAAGGTACCACCATAAATCTTGAGATAGGTTTTGGAGCAAGTAGTTCCATCAAACTTTTCTATTCTTAGCATTTAAAAGTTGGAAGGAAGCCTTGCATTTGGGAATAGACTAAGAGACAACACATCAATAACATTATCACTCTTCTTGATGGATTTCACTATTTTCTCCATTTTCTCATACATCTCCATCATAGTTTTGAGTAAGGGATGTTCAGAGGTCTCTTTTGGGAGAGCATGATAGTAGGGTCGGGTTATGAGGTCACGGGAGGCAGATCACTTGGACATCAAGCTCCTTTTCCTTATCCCTAGAAGTTGATGCCCTATTAGGAGGAGTAGGAGGCTGAGTAACATTAAAGCCTATCATGGTCTTGACTTCACCTATAATAGATTCCCTAAGTGAGTCCAATTTCTTATTTTGCTTTCTTATGAAGTCAACTAGCATGGTAGTAAGATCAATAAGTGGAGCAGCAATATTGACAGCATTGGGGTTGGCAACATTCTCATTGTTGGAAGACATGGTGAACTTTTGATAGATAAAGTAAAAACATGGTATCCATATTTTGACATAACCACTACAAATTGGGTTCAAAGTCACTAACTTTGGGTAGTGTTTGGTTTGGTTTGGAAAGGTTTAACCTTGTTTAGATTCATGATGGCATGATGCATGGATGAAAAAGGTTGCTGGGACCTAGGATCAACTCTGATCATTGCATGAAGCTTGGTGGTTTTAAGATTACCCACGACTAGAGGTGTGATATACCCAACCACATGTGAATCTAGGAGATTTACGTCAGTTCAACGTACGTGTCACACCTATTACCTCTACTAGCAAGACTAGAGAGTACACCTTGGGCAGGATGATTTCGCTATCGGTGAGGTAGCCTCCAAGAAGGAAGCCCACTCAATGCTATTTTCTATCATTGTTTTCATAGAAATAGGGGCGCATATCAAAATTATGCATGAAAACCTTGTATAAAAAGTTTTAGGCAAAAGTACGTTTATACCAAAAACAACCCTTGTTTTAATTTTGAAAAATTAGTTAGGTCCCCAATGGAGTCGCCAACAGAGAGGACCCCGCCTAAGCATATCTCGCACACTTCAAGATTGGTTTTGCTTGAGAAACCATCCTCCTTAGGCAGATTGCATGTTTTACGGTTCAGTTGCCTGCGAAGTTCTTACACGAGAAGACCTATATAAGGTTCGTTTTAGTATAGGTGCAAAGTGTGATTGTGAGTCGCCACTTAATCTTTTAAAAATGAGAGTTTTAAAAAAGTGATTAAGAAATCAATTTGTTTAACACCATAAAATTATTAATTTTAAGCCAATGGAAAACTAGTTTTTTACCTACGAACCAAAGTTGGATTCATAGGCCGTGAGTTTGGCTTTAAATCATTTAGAAAAATCATTAGTTTTTTCTATATTTTGGCTAAAACATTCAACTTTTGTTTAAAATATATTTCTATGTATGCATAGCAATATAGAGATGGTGCATGAACAGTTATAACAATTAAATCATGATGCATGGACATATATAATATGAATAACAAAATATAAAATCGATAAAAGAAATAATGGAAAGCACAAAATAAAAAAAAAAGATTAGAGATCTCTTCTCTAGCCATAGTTGTTCTAGGATGAGAACATATTCAAATGACACATTTTCCCCTTTGGTTTGCCACACCTCAGACCTGGAGGTTCGGATAATTTGACTAGGTCAGAACGGATCTCTATAATGTTTAGGTGTAATTTTAGTGTAAATTTTGATAAAGATTCAATGAATGAAAAAAAAATTAATGAGAACTATGTCAAAGGATCCTATTGATAGAAAAAAAATAGATCTGAAAAGTTAGAATTTTGGCATATGAGCCGGGGCATGCGCCAAGCAATTTGAGCACTAGGCAGGCCCATGCCACTACTAGAAAATAATGAAATAAATACAGAATTTAGTGACAGACAAAAATCTGTATGTGTTTTGTGACGATATAGTGACGGAATGTTTTAAGGTACTGGAGCATTCTTCAGTCGCAATGTTTTAAGGTACTACTGACACACGGACCAATTAATAAATCGCGAATTTCACAAGTAGTAATGTAAATTTAAATTAAAATAGCAAATAAAAACATTAAAGGCTCCTCAGAGACAACACTAATTACTGCAATAATGATTCAATGACATCATTAGGCATACGTGGAATCGGAACACAAACAAGTTCATGAGCCCTAGGAGTAGTCAATCCTGGCCGTTCATTCATATCAACAACATCACCATCGTTGATCTTAACTCCTGGAGGATTGATTACTTTCCAATCAAAGCATTGGATTGTAGCCGCAAGTGTAGCATGCAACTCTTGCATTGCTAAAGGAATTCCAGGGCAAATTCTCCTTCCAGTACCAAAAGGTAAAATTTGAAAATGCTGACCTTTAAGATCAATAGAACTAGCACTTGAAAAGAATCTTTCAGGTTTAAATTGAGTTGGATTTTCCCAATATTTTGGGTCTCTTGCAATGCTCCACATGTTCACAAATAATAAGGTGTTTTTGGGGATTTTGTAGCCATTAACAAAGCAATCTTGAATTGATTTTCTTGAAAGAAGTGGAATTGGTGGGTGAAGTCTAAATGCTTCTTTTATAATAGCTTGAAGATATGGAAGATTTGGAACATCAGATTCATGAACAAGTCTGTTATTTCCAACCACATTTTGGATCTCTTGTTGAGCTTTTTCAAGTACTTTTGGATTGTTTAGAAGTTCTGCTAATGCCCATTCAAGTAAAATTGCTGTTGTGTCTGTTCCTGCTATGAAGAAATCCTGCAATGTAATATAAATAACTAAATTTTGTTACTTTACACCGTTGGATTGCTCTGTCAGTCTACTAAAAAAGCAAGCCTTTCTGAAAATAAAGACAAATGAAGCATAGTTACCAAAATCATGGCTTTAATATGATCTCTAGTTAATTTGATCTCAGCATTCTGATCCTCCATAAGATCAAGTATAATATCCAAGAAATCTTGTACCTCAACACTTTTCTTCTTATTCCTCTCAAATTCTCGAGCACTAACAATTTCTTCAACCAAAGCATCATACCTATTCCTTGTCAGCTCAAACCTCTTCCTAAAATTCTGCAAATCCAAATTCTTACAAAACCAAATATAATCAGAAATATTAAACTCTCCAAAAATCTGTGACACTTCTCTAACAACAGTTCTAGCAATTTCAGCTTCTCCATCAGTTTCTGAAGACCTAATGCTCCACATCATTGTACAAATTACATTATTTGACAATTTAATTAACTCTTGTGACACATTAACACTCTCACCTGCTTTAGATTTAGAGTAAAGAGCTTTAAGAAAACTATGAATTTCTTTTGTTCTAACACCCACAAACTGGCTAATCACTCTATTGCCTAATAGCTCAAAAGTTGTCCATTTTTTTATGAACTTCCAGTAAGGACCGTATGGAGCAAAGGCAAATGAAGCATTGTATGTAATATGATCAACAGCTTGAGAATTTAAACGACAACTGAAAGCTAAATCATTGCTTTTTAAAAACTCTCTGGCTAGTTCTGGAGTCGAAACTACTATACATGGAACTGATCCCAGTCGTAGAGAGTACATAGACCCATAACGAAACGACAGGTCGCGGAGAGATTTGTGAATTACAGGTCCAAGGAGATGAAAATGGCCTATGATTGGTAAGCATAAAGGGCCTGGAGGGAGTTGGCGCCTTTTGAGTTTTTTATGTAATAGTATGAACAAAAGTATACAGAAAATGACTAAGATTTCAATTGTCATTTTTCTCTTACCAGTATATTGTTTTTCTTTTGCCTTAACTGATATGTGTATTTATAGGGGAGCCAAAAGACGACTTTATTAATAAATATTCCGGTAACATTGACTGTTTTTTATTTTTTATTTGGGTAAAAAGTATAATAATTCCACCCACTCTCAAATTTAAATTTAAATTTAAATGAATTAAACCCTTTTAATTTTTTAAATAATTAAAACACTCTTTAATTTTAATATAAATATAAGTCTAATAAAACTTTTATCTTTATTTATTTAAATTTGATAGGTCCCTTATCAGAAGCGTGTTAGTGAGAGTGCTATTTACTGTTGAGAATTTAGTTAGGACATGGCAAAAAATTAATTATTTATCGACCCAATTTTTTGGTCGGTAAATGTGAGTATTGAATCAATAAATAGGTTTATTGATTCAATTTTTTCACTTATCGATCAAAAAATTTGGTCAGTATTTCTTTCGTCATAAAATTAAATGTTACATACGCATTTTTTAGCCCGTAATAAAAATATTTGGTCGGTAAGTTTTTTTAAAAAATTCATTTCGTTAGCGACTAATTACCGACCAAAATTTTGCGACAGTAATTTACCAACTGCTTTATGATAATTTTTTATTTAACTTGAATTAACATTTTTGCTAAAATTGTGACATTTTTTATTTGACCTAAAATATTTTAATTTAGATGCACATGTTTCTCAAAATTTACATCAATAATTATAATATTCAAAAGTATCATCAGATCATAAATTAATATGAAAGCTTTAAAGGTATCATAATATCTTATACATAAACATTCATAAAATCTATAAATTACTAATAATAATATCAGTTATAAGATCCCATGGAAATACTTCAATCATTGAAAAGTCTAAAAATTTAATTCTAACAGAATGCAAACTGCTATAGCTCTTTACAAAACCTGAAAAAATAAAATAGAGTTTAAGACTAACAATCCAAAACAAAAAAAATAGAATATGAAAAATAGAATCAGAAAAAACATAAGCAAAAAATTAGAAACATCAACCACATAAAAAAAACACCAGAAAAACTGAACCAGGAAAAAAAAAGCAGTAAAAAAATGCAGTTTCAATACCAAATACAAAAACCAGAAAAATAGTAACAGTTGTAGCAATACAGAACCAGAGAAAGGCACACTTAAAAACAATTATATAAACATGCATGAAGACAAGAAAAAGAAAATAATTTCTCAAAGCCATTGTTGGCTTTTCTTTCTCAAAATCTAACCATAATTAGAATGAGAAATAATACAAATTAAAAAATAATAGTTTAATCAATAATAATTCAAAAAATTAAATTAAATAGGGAAATGCAAAAATACTAATCAAAGTGAGACAGTGATATGAAATGTAATTAGGACATATAAAATAGTGATATTTGTGAAATTAATAATGTGTGTGGTGAGGAACAACACTACAAGTCAATGAATGTATTATTTATTGGAAGAGATGGGAATCAAATTTCAAGTAAATAATTACTGGCAAATGTTATTAAAAACATACTAACTTAATAATCATTTGACTGCCCAAAAGATTAGTCCCTCCTTCATCCAAGATGTATTATTTATATGTTCATGTTTAAGAATATGTTTAGAATCATGAAAATAAAGATTTTTGCTGAAAGAGATTAAACATGTGAAGCATTTTCTTATCTATAGAAAACCAACTCGCCTTTTTTAAAGGAGACTGAATATCGTCAGGTGAAGTGCAGTGTTTTTGTATATATAGCAACATGTCCAAGTGCAGTTAAAAGAGTCTTTTATGCCATGGCAAACCCCTGGTGTTGAGTAATGCAGAAACAACTACTTGAATCTATAAGTTAAGAAGCAACTAAGGTATTTCAACTGGAGGAGCTAGAAAACTCAAACATATAAGTAACTGGAAAAGCTCAATCCACCTCAGGATATCTCATTATAGCTTGATTTTGACTATCAGGATCAAGAGAAATGATATTGTAAGGTATATATATCTTTGTCTTTTCTTTAACCTTATTGCGAGCTTTCAGAATCTATGCGAAAAATGAGGAGAAAAGAACTTAATATATTATACAAATGTCAGTTATATAAGACAATTATCTAATTAAAAAAACAGTTCGAGATGCCTAACATTTCTTCTAGAACTATAACATGATATGGACAAAAAATTTTCAATTTTGATTAGGTGAAATGTGGTCAATTTAACCTCATCAGGTATAGCCTCTGTCTTGTTGGTAGCCTTTAAAACCTCAAAAAGGATAGCAACAATTTGATATGCTTTTGTAAAGTTAAGCACTAAACTTAGGACAAGCACATAACATCAGAAATCAAATTGCAAAACTAGCAAACAGAATAAAATATAACCTAAAAATCAGCTTACTGATCAGCTTTATCAGCTGCATGATGTAAAGCTTGAATATATTTTTTATAATAATCCCAATAAAATTTTTGCATTTCTGGAGCATCACTCATTGTCCTTCCTTGCATTGTAATATCATTTTCTTAGAAAG
>CAOJBK010189672.1:0-11366 GCA_948294925.1 Codiaeum variegatum
TCGAAACAACGTATAAGCTTGTGGTAACATCCCGAATGGAGCGTGCATACGAGTGTTTGCTTCCGTCATTAAGACAACGGTAGCTGTTCTGGTTTTCAGATAGATTCTACTGACCACCTCTCCAGAAATAAATTTTGAAAATGGAGGGAAAAAGGCACCACGCAATTTTGTTGTATAATTCAATTTTGCAGAAGTGTGGAGCACCTCAATATCAAATGATTTGTCTCGGGTATTATTTTTTTTTGTTAAATCTTTTCACATGTTGCTTCTTTTTTTTTTTGCCTTTTTCACATGTTATTTTAATATTATTCTCTAAAACTTGAATAAATTCACAAGTCAATAACTTTATTTCGAAAATAAAGTTAATACTATTAAGTCCTCCATCCGTGGTCCAACTTAATTTTGAGTCATTTTGCCTCGCTTGATAAGCGTTTCTGCTCCGATTTGGGTTCAGTTCTGTCTGATTTGATAAAGATTCTGACTGTTTTGATTGTTTTGGGCTCCTTTTGATTTCGATTTGAACTTGATTATGGATTTGTCTATGAGAGACAATCTGGGTGGTATAAATTTTACGGTTCATAGCACCATGCTTAGCTCTAGTAACATGTATATGATCATGGATAATAAATTTATATTTCATTCTCCTCCCATATATAAAAAAAGGATAATACCATGAAAGTATCATGAGATTTAATACTTTTTTAGATCTGACTATGTAGTTCAAATCTTTTTATCAAGAATTCAGCTTGGGAGATAAATTTATATACTTTCACCTTAAAATTTAAAATTATGTATATGAAAATTAGTATTGAGAGAATAAATTTTTTTTTTTTGGTTCAACTATTAGCTAATGAACATTTTAGTCTTTTAATTTCATTTTGTGATGTAAATCTCATCAAACTTTTCGTGTTTGCAACGACAATGTCCTTCCGTCACTCTTCTGTTTAAAGTGCTAACAACATGCTTATGTGAAATGCTACATCAGTGTCTAGTCTTCATATTTTAATAATTTTGATCTTAAATTTTGTGAAATCCACTAAAATTACAATTAAAAATAATAATAAAGATAAAATTAAATCTAAAATCTATCTTATCTTTCTTCAACCTTTGAGAACTCAGCCACCACCTCAAATATTCAAAGACCATCGCCAATTACAACCACCTTCAACCTCATATCCGGGAAGCGCTGAATCCTCACCCTCCTCAACTGTCAGTGCCGAAAACTTCTAGCGAGCACTACCAAGAGGTGAGTTGTAAGAATTGAATCCATAATTTGAGGAGGTGAGTTGTAAGAATTGAATCCATTGTTTGAGATCCACTGCTATTCTTACAAGAATCCTAACACAAATTGAAAATGAATTTTATAATTTAAGTCTTTTTTTTTGTTAATTTTTTCCTTTCCCTAGTTCAAATTTGTGATGGATTATTAAATTGACTTACATAAATGAGTGTTCAGAGATCCATTGGAGATTCTTGCCATTTTCTAGAAATGAAAAAACATTTCTTCTTTTTTTAGAAATGAAAAAAAAAAAAAAGCTTTTGATGAACAATGAAGATCTCAAAAGAATTAATGATTCGATTTCTATAATTTCGATGGTTTGGTCTGTGTTGCAACAATATGTGTTTCGATTTATGCCGTATCATAGATTGCTTTCTGATTTATCTTTTTTCTTTTTCTTTTTTTCATTTTAAAAATCACACTCAAATTATGAATTTTAAGTATCTTCTTTTAAAGATTTGGGTGCATTTTAAGGGAGTTGTTAGCGTTTTTTGTTGATGAAAGACGTGAATCAATTTGGTGTTGTTGCCTTGGTAAATTTACAGAGTTCAAATGACATGCCTTTGATGATTATCCCCATTCAATTTTTTTTTTTAAAAAAAAGAGGATCTCTTCTTCATTCTCTTTGAAAATATGAATTGAAAAAAAAATCTCACATTTGGAGATCGAATCTTGATTGGTATCAAGTTCATTGGAAAATCATTGAAATATGAACAATAGAATATATTGAAATATTAAAGGAAAAGTCCATTATTTAAAAAAAAAAAGGAAAAAGGAAAAATCAATTGAAAGTTAAAAAGAAGTATCATTTTTTATTAAATTTAATTTTTAATAAATTTTTACTTTCAAAATTTTAATTTTTTTTTAAAAATTTAGTAGGCCCCACATGGTGACGGAAGGATGATGTCGTTACAAACACGAAAAATTCGATGAGATTTGCATTACAAAATGAAATTGAAGGATTCAAATGTTCATTAACTAATAGTTAAAGGACGATGAGTAAAATTAACTTTTTTTTTTTTTTAAGTTCAAAGAAAATAAAAAAAAAAACTTAAAGTGGGTCTGACTTTTTTTTAAAAAAAATTTGGTAAGATTGAATCAAATAAAAAAAAAATTCAACTTACAATTTTAATAATTTTTTTTTTATTTAGGACAGTAGTTCCCATATGCTAGCCCCTAAGTCTCCCACTAGATATGATAAGTGATATATTTTATTATCATATTAGTGACAAATTGAATAATATTGTTAAATATAGTCTCTGTGTTGCAATGTGATGTGAATTGTCAATACAGGATCAATGCCCTACAAGCAATAATTAATTATGTTATACATCTTGTCATTGATTTGTTAACAGAGAAAATCAAAAGGTTATATTTGAAATATTTAAATTATAGAGTTATGTCTAAACATAAATTAAATTATAGGATACTTTTGTGATATTTATTTATTTTTTTTAAAAAATTGCATGAGTTGGCTATAACATGATCGGAAAAAATAAAGATAAAAGTGTCAAATTAGTCCCTTAGTTGGAGACAAATAAGGACGATTTAACTTTGGACAATTCAATTCTTAAACTTACTATAAGTAGACAAAAAAGGATAATAAACAATTTTAGACATAACTACCTCTAGATAAAATTGATAAAATAGACTTTTAAGTTTATTATTTAGGACAATATAATAATTTTACTTATTTTATTATTTTATGTTTTATACTAGATTATTATTATTATTATTCATATTTGTTGATTATCATAATTAATCTAAAAAACTTTCAAAATATCAAATAAAATCTATAAAATTATAAAGTTTAATTAATTTTATAAATTTATAAATACATTATAGTAATTAAATTAAGTAATTTAATTAAATAAAATAATAAATAAATTATAGAATTAAAAATTTAAAAACAAAGTATAGTAAAAAGATTGTTATATTTTTAATTTTTTTAAACCTCTACTCAATAAATATTTATAAAAATTAATTTAAAATTTTAATTTTATAAATTTATGTTTTAATATATTTCAAATAAATTTTGAATTTTACTGTAATAATTAAATAAAATTTCAAATTTTATTTATTATAATTAAGATAATATGAATATATTGAATTTAATTAATTTTAAATATCATAAAAATATAAAACTATTAAATTTTATATACAATCTTAGTTATAATTTTTTTAAAAAAAATTAAGGGAAATGTAATAATTAATTTAAAGTTTAATTAAATAAATTTATAATAAATTTAGAAGTTAATACTGTACAATAATTTTTATAAATTTGATTAACTAAAAAATCAAATAAATTCAATAATGTAACATATTTATTGGTGCAAATAATTCATACTAGTTGTGTTATAATAGTTTAATTTTTATTTTTTTTAATTATATATATATATATATATATATATAATAATAATAATAATAATAATAATAATAATAATAATAATTTTAAAAAAATAAAATTATTTAATTTATCCCTTATTGTTTGTTAAAAAAATTTTATGCTTCATTAAAAAATTTATAAAATTAATTTAAATATGTAGTTTTATAGATTTTATTTAAAACTTTATGTTATCACCTTTATTATAAGTTATTTAATTTAATTGTGATAAATTAATTAAATTTATAATTTAAAAAAAATAATTTAAGTGGCATAAATAATAAAAATAATTAGGAAATAAAAGCATAAAAATATTAGATCATTCCTAATTATCCTAAATAAAAAAGTTGAAGAAATAATTTATCAACTTTATCTAGGAAAAATTATATTTAAAATTATTTGTTGTCATTTCCTTATAAATAAATAATTTTATTAATTAAAAGGTAAAAAACTTATTTAAGTAAAAAACTTAGATTGATGAAAAAATCTCAACTAAAATTAATTTATTTATTGTCTTTTTTTGTCCACTAATCATAAGTTTAGGGATTGAATTGTCCAAAAAAAGTCAAATCATTCTTATTTATTCCCAACTGTATAGTGGATGGACAAATTTTGTACTTTTTAAAAAATAAAACAAATTAAAAAAAAATATTACAAAAGAGTATTATTTTGTAAAAAAGACCTACCTTAAAAGTTTATTTTTAAGAGGTCAATCTTATAAATTTTTCTTAGTTTTTGGTGGCTATAGTTAATTTTATTGTTTATTAATTTGATCATTTATATCACATATATTCAACTTTGTGAACATCACTTGTGTATTTTGACTATTGAATCAACTTTTACTAAATTATTTAACAACAATTTTGATATTTTAAATGATAAAATGATAATTTTATGTTAGAAAATAACAAAAAAAATGAAACCCAAGTGATACGATTCAACATCAGCCACATTTCGCCTCAACTAACTATCTAGAGTTTGGCTGGGCCCTTTAACACATTGGTTATACTCGAATCTCAAGTCTTCAACAAGCTTATCTTATTAGCCTTCTGAAGTTCGGAGGGCCATCAGGGACAGGTGTCACAAGACTCTAAAATTATTAAGTGGTCACATCATTAGTCCCATCATCGGGTGTTTTGTAATACACATGAAGCGAACACGTATCTCACCACAGGTTTTTCATCCTATAAATACAACATCTAACTACTCATAACAGGTAATTTCACTCTAAGTACACTCTAAGCTAAAAACTCACATTTTTCTATTTTTGAGAGCTTTTCTCTCATAATAGACTCTGAATTGAGAGTCGGAGGGTTATCACCGGACACAGCGTTCGGCCACCATTAACAGTGCTTTTCCTGTACAGGTAGTTCAAATCTAACTAGAGAAGTCAACCTCCAACAGAGTGTCCCAACTCCACACATCACCAAGCATTTGAAAATTAAATTTGAAAAACTAAAAGACTATAAAAAAAACAAATAAATCAAAGTTAGACTACGTTTTGAAAATTGAATTCAAAGAAAGTCTTCAACTTATATAATTAAGAATATAAAAAAATAAGATAATAATGAAACAGTAAGAAACCATTTTCAATATTAAAGAAACTAATAAAACCAACTTATTGTCCATCAAGGGGATTGTGAAAATTCTCAACTAATTTAGCCTTTAGTGATAGAGTATTTGATTCAATAATATTACAACTGTTTTCAAAATGTTGAAATCTTAATAAATTCAAGAACATAACATGGTACGTTGATTAATATTCTTTATTAAATTAAAGATTAAGATAACTTAAGATCCAAAAGTAGTTCTCATCTTCTTTTATTTAATATTTAAAATTTTGGGAGTGGGCTAATTTTGATTGATGTTTCAAAGTAAAGAAAAAGTACAATAATCTACCTTTCTATACAAAACAAAAAACCCAATTCAGAATTTCAGATCATAATTTTTCTTTTTCATTTTTCAAGAAAACAATACAAAACCCATTACTGATCTTCGAATGGGGAATACAAAATCTTCACAGAAATAAAGAAAAAACCAAAGAAGAAAGAAAGAAAAGAATTCTTGAATGAATTAATAATCAGAACCCACCATTGAAGCTTTGAAATTTATATCAGAGACACAATTCTAAACGCCTAAGACATAAAGTACAAAAGTATTTGCGTTTGAGTTTGTAGCAAATAGGCAAAAAGCAAAAGCTCCACTTTCTCTCAACATCAATGGCTTCCACTGTCCCTCTACAGTAAGGACATGACCCATAAGCTTTTTGTCTTCCCAATTCTCTTTCTTCTTCTTCACAAAACCACAACAAACACATCTCCTTTTTGTTTTTCTTTTATTTAATATCTCTGAAAATGAATGAAATATTAAGAGTATTTATAAGCAGACGGGTTCAAATATAGTTGCATAGTTATAATCTATTTCATTTATCCCCACTTGACTTGTTTGGATTTATAGTAAATACTATATTCTATTTTTATTCTTTCAAAAAATAAATTATTCTTTAATTATTTAAATTCCTGTATGCTATAAAATATACACTTTTTTTTTAAAAAAAAGTTTTTTCCTAAGTATTCAAAAGGATCTTTAGTTATAATTAAATTTAACAAAAAAAAAAAGCACGCAACTTCTTAAGACTAGAAAAAGAAACAAGGGAAAGTCATTAACTAATCACGCATGCCTCTCATGTTTCTTTTTTTTATTTTTTTAATCCAATAGTGTGAAGAAGAAACTTCATAGTTGTATCGGTATATTCCAACTAGGTTGGCATCTAAATAGTAACTAATCATAAGTTTCTCTCCACAGAATCATCTTATTAAGATCAATAAAGAGTTCAAGTTACATCATTATGAGATACACAATTTCTAGCATAAGCTACACCATAAAAATTCTGCAAAAGGATGGATAAAATCCCTTGTGGCACAACACTCATAAAGGTTGTACCTAATTCTACATTAACACCATAGTGGGCAAGTTAGTCTGCTGCAGAATTAGCTTCCCAATAGACATGATTAATCTTCACATTCCATGGTCAAGCAAGAACATCTCTAATCAACATAATAATGCTAGAGTTATGACTAGGAATGACAACATAGCTTGCTTGAGTTACCTTATACACAAAATGGTTATCAATTTCCACCTCTAACCAACGAATTCCTGCTTCCCATGCCATCTTAAGGCATGTATAGAGTCCCCACAACTTAGCCATAACAATAGAGCACTCGCCAAGATTGACGGAAAAACCTTGAAGCCAGTTGCATCACGTAACACCCTGCTAGCTGAAGCACAACCAGTCGAAGGCTGAAAAGATCCATATGTGTTGAGTTTATGCCAGGGAAAGACAGACGGCTTCCAGGAAATCCACTTCTCCTCTCAATGAACAGCACGCTGTGGGGAGGATTTCATAGCTGCAACACACTCAATATCTCGACTGAATGCAAGAATGGCAATAACATTGCAATCATTGATCTTGTCATCTTCACTAAATAGATGATTGCATCTAGCTTTCCAGATCCTCCAACACGCCACCTCAAAAAGTGTTGCCCAGCTCACCTTTTGAACTTGCACATGGGAAAGAGAGAGATTCCACAAGAACCAGTCCTCAAACTAGAGACAATAGAATTTAGTTTAATCAAGATCATGAGGAATAAGCTACCTCCAAATGTTTGCTGCAAGAACGCAATCACGCAGGACATGGCATACAGATTCACTATGCAGTAAGCAACTAGAGCAGTAAGGGTTTATGGTTAACTTCCTCATAAACCTTTCCTTATTGGTTAGAAGTTTATGATGGAGACTCAGCCACATAAACAATTTCACTCTTTCAAACCTATTCCACTCCCACACACTTCTCCATTTGCTATTAGAACTACTCCAATTGTTTTCAACTAAAGCCTTATAAGCTGATTTCATCGTAAATCTCCCCGTCTCGCTCAGACCCCAATAAATCGAATCCTTCATTCCAATAACCGGAGGCAGAATACAAATAATCTTCAACAAGGCAGTAGAATTTAACTGTGATGATAATTCATTCCATTTCCATCCTCCATTACTGTCAATAATGCACGCAATAGAAGCTTCATAATTAACCAACCCTGACCTCACAGAACAGTCATGGATTAGAGGATACTCTCCTACCCAAACATCAGTTCAAAAATGAATTAGAGCAACATCACCCAGAGCCCAGCAAATTCCCAAAAATAATTAATTCCACACTCTTCTAATACCTTTCTAGGTCTAAGAAGACAAATCCATTCGGAAGTGAGTAGAAACAATAGCATCATCAGCACAATATTTACTCCTTATCACTCTAACCCAAAAGGAATGCCTCTCCACTATTAATTTCCAAGCTAATTTTAGTAAGAAAGCATCGTTCATGTCCCTCGGATGTCCAATGCCCAGACCACCACTCACTTTAGGTTGGCTGACCTTATCCTAACACATAAGATGAATACTATTTTTCTGCCCATTACTGCTCCTAATAAAGTGCTTGCAAATACTTTCTAGCTCTGTATAAATACGAGAGGAGAGATGAGCAGTTTGCATCACATAATTAGGAATCGCTAGTAAAACCGACTTAACTAGAGTAACCTGTCTAGCTAACGACAAAAGCCGAGCTTGCCACCCTTCCAGCCTACTTCAAACATGATAAACAATTTAGGCATAAGCCTCATTTTTCCTACGACCATGAATAAGAGGCACTCCAAGGTATTTTCCCAAGTAATCAGTGTAATTGAATCCACTACTACCCTTCAACTCCTCTTTTTTAAAATGAGACATGTTTTTGGAGAAAAACATATGAGTTTTGCAACACTTACCAACTGTCTAGAAGCCATACAAAACTTGTTAAACACCGTTGTAATAACTTCAAGCTGACCAACAAAAGCTTGAGAGAAAATCACAATATCTTCTACAAAAAAGATATGTGAAAGAGAAAGACCACCTCTCGCTAAAGAAATTAACCTCCAATGCTTCTCCTGCACAGCTTCAAGAATACTATGGGATAGTCTTTCAACACATAACATAAAAAGGTATGGTGATAAGGGATCACCTTAACGAATCCTACTAGATGCCATAAAAGGAGTTAATAATTCACCATCCCACAAAATTTGGAATGAAATAGTGGAAATACATTTCTCAATAATCTAAACTAAATGTCCAGGGATGTGTGCTTCATGCAACGGATCCACAATAAACTCCCAATTTAGCATATCATAAGCTTTCTCCAAATCGATTTTCAAAGACAACATTTCAGATCTCCCTCTTTTATTAGACATCATATGAATAACTTCCTGAACAATAATGACATTATCAGAAATCTGACGACTCGGAATAAAACTTGATTGATACTCACCAACTAGAGTATTCATAATTGGCTTCAAACAATTCGTAATCACTTTCGTGATAAGTTTGTAGCTGACATTACACATACTTATCAGTCTAAATTGTGACATCTGATCGGGATTTTCCACCTTTTGGATGAGAACAATTAATGTTCAATTCATATCCGCATTTAGCTCTCCCTCTCAAAAAAAGAACAAACCATCAAGAATAGGCTATCCCTTATAACATCACATTGATTTTGGAAAAAGAGAGCTGGAAACCCATCTAAACTCGGAGATTTAAGAGGAGACATATCAAATAGAGCATCTTTAACTTCCTCCTTGGTAACACACAAAACCATATTAGCCAATTGAACATCTGAAAGTGAAAGGAATTTATTTTGAACCTGAAATTTCGCTAGCCAAGGACCAGTCCACGAAAACAGCTGGCTAAAATATTGAACTGCATGCTGTCTAATCTCCACTACATCTGCTAACCAAATCCCAGTAGAATTTTTCAGCCTATCAATTTTCTTTTGCCTACTATGATTGATAGCCATAACATGGAAAAAAGAAGTGTTGTGATCACCACAATTTAGCCAATCAATCTTCAACTTTTGGCACCACAATAACTCTTCTTGAGTTAACACATTCTCATATTCAGATCTCAATAAACTCTCCAGCTCAATTAAATTGTCACTCACATTCCTCTTGAGCACTTTTTGTACACCAAAAAAGTGATTCGAAAGCTATTTTTTAAGCAAATGGACATTCCCAAAAACGTGCATGTTCCACGCTTTCAACTCCCCAGCCAAAGAAGAGTGAGCAGTATAAAGGTCCTTCCTCGAATCCTAATTCTTAGAAACAAGTTCCACAAAATCTTTGTGTAGAATCCAAGGGGCAAGAAAATGGAAATTACTAGCTTTTTTACTGATCCCGTTGTTCTTCACCTTCTTCAACAAAATTGGACGGTGATCGGAAGCAATACAAGAAAGATGAAAATCACTATCTTGAGTATTCAGACGAAGCCAAAGATCATCACACAGAATATGATCAAGCTATTCCAGGACATTACCCCTCTGCCAAGTGAACTTGGGACCTTGGTACCCCAAATCATGGATGCCATTATTATCCACAAACTGAACAAAATCAGAATTTGTACCAACAACTTTACCACAACCTCCTTTCTTCTCATAAGAAAACAACAAAGAGTTAAAATCGCCTACAAAAAATAAAAGGTTAGAACTAGAGGAAGAAATATAATCAAGGCAACTCTAAAGTTACCTCCTCAAGCTAGGATTGGGACTTCCATACATTGCCAAAAATTGTGACCTTCTGTTGTTAGCCCCCTCAATCAACATATGGACAAACTAAAAATCATTATGAAAGATAATTATGTTGAACTCGTCCTTCCAAAGGATCCAAATCTCATTAGAGAAACCTCTTGCCTCTACCCTGTGAGATCTAGGAAACCCAATCTTTCTAACAATGTCATCAGCTCTCTTACTGCTGATTATAGTCTCAAAAAGTACCAAAAAATTGCATCTATGGCACCTCACAATATCCTTCAACACAGGGATAAACTTTTTCTTACTAGTACTTTGGCAATTCCAAACTAGCATAGATAACATGATCATTATAAAAGGAGAGAAAAAAAATCAATATGTTATAAAGGGATCTCTCCCTTCATCAATATCCCTAAGCTCATCTGACTGGCTTTAAATTTCCTCCCTTTCATCAGACTCCTTAACAAGACTTTGCATCGTATATTCTTCAGTCATTTCTTCTACTTCTTCAAAAGAATCATTAGAAGGCAATTCCAAGGAAGAAGTTAGTAAAGAGATGGCTTTCGAAACTTGGTGTTTCCCCATCTTAGTAGTATTACCCTTCACAGAAATGAAACCTTTATGTAGTTGAATACCACTTTTCTGCAATGGGTTTGGAGGCTTCTTGAGGTTGCTACCAATCATCTCCTTATTAGTGTTGGGGAACAAAACAACATTTTGATTCTCCTTATTTTGACTAGGATGCGAAAAAACAACAACCAAATGCTTAGAAGGATCCAATATCCTTTCCTCTCCATTCATCCCCATAACTAACATTCTCAGCTATTGGCTCATTTACCTTTCCAACTTGCATACTATCCACATTTCCTTATTCCTCCTCTTGAATTGGATTATTTGTTGATTCCTTTTTATTTGGACATCCATAGCAAATTTGGGGCAAGCTTTCATATTCAACTTGTTTCATAGTCCCATTGATCTTGAACTTGGATACCAATTGTTTAGTCATGTCCAAAACTACTGCCATTTGTGCAAACTTACCTCTATTATTATCTTCCATCTGATAGTCAATTTGACCATTTTACCAATGGCATCTCCAA
>CAOJBK010190126.1:0-16808 GCA_948294925.1 Codiaeum variegatum
TGGCAGTATATTGCCAACAGGATTTGAAGGGTTGGAGATCAATATTCCACGAACCTTTATTCCTCGTTTCCTAGCCTGATTGTATGCTTGTTCCAAGGCATTAACACTTATTAAGAAATTGTCAGTGCTCCGGCAGTGAACGGGTATTAACTCCACTCCTGTTCGCCATCTCACATCCCGATCAAATCTGCATATATTTTTTCCCAATTAATTTCAAGAGATGATCTCTAAACGGTACATAAAATGCACCAATCGGTTAATCATTTTGTAAGAAAAAAAAAATTTAATCATTTTGTAAGAAAAAAAAATTTAGTGCCAGATAAGTTACCCTGGGTAATATGGTGTTGGAATAAGAAATGCATTTCCATGGTCTGCCAAGCAGAAGCATAAAATCTCAATTGCAGGAGTTGCACCAGCAGTTAAGACAATCTGTGATGGATCAAATAACCCCACTCTCCCCATGACCTTTGACATGAAATGTGCCATAGCCTGTAAACTCCAAAAATAATGCAATAAATAATGGAAACAACAGCATGGACCAATTTCTATTAGCCAGCTACTAGCGGACACAAATGAAAATTATAATAGCACATATGATCAAAAGGTTTTTAAGCTATTGAACCAAAAAAAAATTATATGGAGAATTCAGAACTCAAAGAATTGAGATCTTAGAGCAATCCATCCTGCTTTTTGAAACAGGAGGAAATTAACTTCCACACCGACACATTTCACTATTAAGGAAAAGGAGAATACCCAAAAAGTGGGTGCCTTAGATCCCTTATTATTCTCCGCAACATGTAAAAAATGTGTTTTCTCCGCTTGAAAACCTCTAAATTTTAAGAAACCATAAAGAAGCAGAGAAGGCAGTAATGGCTTGACTTCACATGCTATATCTACCGAACATCGTTATCTGAAATGTCAAATAAAATGGTCAAGTCTTAATAATCTGCCACTACAATTTTCCTTCATGATATGATTCTTTACTATCAGCCTATTACTGCGTTGTTTGACATTGCGTTTGCCAAAAGTGTTTTTGGACAAAATTTTTATATTTTGTTAGAAGTGCTTCTTGAAAATTGGTTTTTCAAGAAGCAGGTAAATTGATACTTTTTCTAAATTCAGGTTTGTAAAATCAGTTTTCAAAGAAATATAAAAAATCAATCAATTAAATCAAAAAAATTTTAAAAACACTTTTACAGCTTCCAACAGCAATGCCATACAAACAAGAACAACCCCAGATTGCAACCCATACTTCCTCATGATTTGGCACTTCACCCTTATCTTAATCTAGAAATAATGTAATAAATGCAATTACACACAGTCCTCATTGCTGTAGCCTTTTTTACTTTTCATCTTTCTGGTTGAGTATGATCCCATCATGCACATACAAAATAAAACAACATTTAGAGCATTTTCCTTTTTTAAGATGCAAAAAGAAATTGGTTTTTGTTAATGCAAGTCTCTTTCTAATAATTACTGATAACATGAAAATTATCACACTTCAAATGTTCTATTCAATCATGCAATGAACAATCAAATGACTATTTTACCATATTTTTACTTAAAGTCAACAAATTAGTATAAGAAACGTTCACTACCGTAAGTATCCTGCACATGACAAGTTACTTTTCCCAGAAAAAACAATAAACAAATAGTAGACAAATCTCATAACAAGCCCAAAGATTTGGCACTGAAGATGTGTTTCCAATTAACAAAATTGATGCCAAACCGCTGAGGATTTAGATTACCACACTATCATAAGCCTTATTAAAATGGCAGCAAGTACTACAAATTCTCCTCAAATTTTAAACGGAAAATTTCATCAATACAGAATTCACAGGACAAAGCAAGTGAAACCATAGCTGAGAAGTAAAAATAATCACAAGCATAAATCAATCAAAATAAATATTTTACCACTTTCAACTCCATCAATCCATCGTTGGGCTGGTATGTGGCGATACCATTAATACTCAAATTGCCAACATCAGTTCCCATTATAGAATTCTTCACATTCTCCGCCATCCATTTTTCAATCAAATCTAAGCACAACTGAAGCCACCAAAAGAAGCAAATTAAAACAAACAACGAAGCGAAAAATTTAAGTTGAATTTAGAAAAAAAAAAAAAAGAAAAAAAAGATGAAAACTCACTCTGTTCTCGGATAATCCAAGCTGAAAAATCCCATCTGGATTACCCGTTCTATCATACGGATCCTCTGAAGCCTTATCCAACCCAATATAGTAAGGCGAATCATTAGATTTAGCAATGGAGGCAACCCGATTAGATACCTGAACCCGACCAATGGATCCACGACTGAATAAATTGGACCGCGAAGAAGTTCTCGGGATTTCCGCGAGGTTTGGAGATGAAGAGGAACGCGACGGAGGATTCGAGGAAGAGGTTGAAGAACGGTTTCGTTTGAGGTAGAACTGGAGAAAGTAGAAGAGAGCACAAGGGATTAGACAACCTAATATTAGGCCTCCTCTACCTTGGACTACACCTTGAAGAGGCACTATTAGTCTCATACCGGTGGGTGTGGCTGGTCTTTGGGGCCGGTTCTCGTTATCGGTTGATTGAGTTTGGGTCCGGGTCATTGGCCCGGAGGATGGACCCGCCGGAATTGGTAGTAGAAGTTTGGTTGAATAGTGGAGATTGGTAGAGAGAGAGAAAAGTGATTTGGGAGTCTTGGAGCCGTTCGTCAGAAGCAATGAGAGAGGGAGGGAAGAATTTTGGATTTTTTCTTTTTTTGCCAATGGGTTAGAACTCTGGATTATTGAGCACCCAAACTCAGTTCAATCTGATCCAATTATTATAAACTCAGTTTTTAAGCATTATCCCGATAAGTTAGGTCTTTGATTACGAAGTAATCGATCGATTCAATTCAACCGGTTCTTTAAACACCTAAAAAATAATTTTTTTTCCTGATTATAAACCAACCCAATCGAAATTTAATTATAAAAATTTAATATAAATTTAAAAATATAATGAAATTTTAATTTTTCAGTCCAAAATTAATTTTTCTAAATTTTAAAATTAAACCAAACTTTATTATTTATATTCACTAAACTAAAATAGAAATTTGGCCAATCTGATAGGAGTGGTCAACCGGTTCAGTTTTTTCTATAGTACCTTATATATATTATTTATGCACAATCACAAAATATTTTGATTGTTTATATATAGCTCTTCGTTTTAATATAATTTTCGGTTAAATACAATAAAAATCAATAATCTCTTTATATTTTTATATTAATAAGCAAGAAACAATAAAATATACTTTTTTTTTGTTATAAATTTCTGATATCTGAGTCTAATTATAAAAATGAAATCAAGAAAAGAAAATATAACTGATAGGACCCCTCAGGCCGATCGGCCGCCAATTCGTCCGGAAGGCGATTTGGTGCTTCGAACGTAATTGTCATAGTTTGGATATAAGTTGATGGTCGTCACCTTTCTCATGCATGATCTAGTATATAGGCTGATAACCGTCAACCGAGGGGTGAGGTTTAGGCAGTTGATGTTATCACTCAAAGTTTCAGCATTAGGCCATGAGATTTGTATTCTTATGCTAGTTTTGTTATATGATGTCAGTTGATTCTTTGGAATATGAACCGTTTCTTATTTTTTTTAGTGGAAATGGGCCTATGATTTCATTAACTTTAAATCATTTTCATGAACCTCCAAAGCATAACAAGGAAGGCTATCAAGCCATTCAAACTAAGAAGTAGCATACTTTCGTTCCCTAGCTAATGTGTGAGCTAGCATATTTGCTTGCCTTGGAACATGAAAGGCCTTAAAAAGTGGAGACATAACATGGTTGATATCATTGAGAATAAAATCCACTTGAGTTAATCTTTGATTTGGCACTCCAATTTTGCTTGCAATATCCAAACAATTTGTGTGAATATGAATCGAATGAAGCTGAAATTTTGCTGCCCAGCGAAGTGCCTCACTCACTGCAACAGCCTCCATTACGTCGGGGAAGGATTGAATTGAAGGTGATCAATCACATTGCCAAAACCTTGCCTCTACTACACCTCATGATAGCACCAAAACCTGTCTTTTAATTTGCAATTGAAACGTTAGCATCCGTATTCAAATTGAAAGAACCGCCATGAGGTGGTCTTCAGACTTTTGCAATAGCAGTAGGGCACGTAACACATGGAACATCTGTTGTTTCTATTTGGTTCGGATCATTCACCCTCCAAAATTCATCAGGAGACGGTAAGGTGTTGTGGTTGGCACGACAGGGGTCAGTAGGGATCGACTGCTTCATCATTCCACAACTTCTGGTTTCTTGCCCACCAAACACTGAAGAGTTGCTGCTACTTTTGCCAAATCAAAGCTATTTATTACCTTTGAAATCTCATAGAACCATACTTGCTTGGACTCCCAAATTAAATTATTTAAAATATCAATACCAACAAATCTCTAGCATTTTTGTGCAAAGTTGCACTTGAGAAACAAATGCAAATCGTCTTCTTCCATATCTCCACATAAAGTACATAAGAAATACCTTGTAGCCTCACTTTGGTTGGGATGAAGCATTTATAAACATGCCTCATAAAGAGCTTATGTCTTTCTTGAATAGGCAATATCCAAATGCTTCTCTAAACACAATCATTCACTGTAGATGAGTCTACTTGTTGCTGCACAATTTGAATTTGTGTCCAATAACCGGACTCCACCGTGTACTGACCATGCTTTGAGTGAAACCAGCTTCTAACATCACAACCAGCTAACGAAATCTACAAAATGGATTCACTATCGTGCATCACATTGTCAATAAGCTGGTTCACACAGATTATTAAGCAATTGTTGGGTTTGGGAGTTATGACTTTGAAACTCAAAGGAATCAAAATCCATTTATCAAATCAAATATCAATGGCATCTCCATTAGTAACTCTCCATACTAATCCTTGTTGAAGAATAGGAATTGATGCCAAGATGCTTCTCCACCCATAACTACAAACTCTAGAAGCTTGAGCTTGCAAAATGCTAGAGTCCATGAAGTATTTTGAAGGATGAAAATTGAGTCGCACAACGAAAGCTAAAAAGATTTACGAAAACCTGATGTAACTCGATTTTTCATTTTCAAAACTTTTATAAAACATTTACCATGCCAAAACTCTTTTAGCATAGTTTGGTTTAGTTATTCATTAAACTCTTTAACAAATTACTAAACCTAAGTTTGAACTCATATTCAATATCAAGGATAATTGACCAATTATTGTGTAAAACACAATAGCAACACAGAAGGAGTAGAAAGTATCAAATACCTTAACTCCCTACTTCATTTAGCTCATCAAGTGCAAAGCCTCTAGCTTGACTCACACTGAAGCTATCCCAACGGCTTGTATCTCATTTTCTTCTTGAACAAGCTTGAACCCTCTCTTGATTGTCCAAATGTTTGGTTCTTGCTTATTGCTTGAGAACTTGAGACCTTTGGGGATATGGTTGGACTTTGATTCCGCACACACTCCTTCCCAAGGATTTAGAAGTAGAGTTTATAGTTGAATAACTCTTCTTCAAAAATAAACTCCCTCACACTAAAATGGTGTGTTTGATTTGAACTTTCTCTCTCTAACTCTTAGAGGGTTTCTCACTCTAGTTCTTTGGAGAAGAAGATGAATAGTGCAATTTCAAATCTTGTGTTAGGAAAAAAGATGAAGAGCTAGTGCTCTTATACCTATAACATAGCCTTCCTTTTCCTTAGTTTTGGGAGGAAACAAGGGAATGTGTTTATTTGACCATTTGACTAAGGGATCAGTCAATAGGTCAAATAAAACTGAGGCTCATTAGTAGGAATCATCTTTTAATCCCTCATTAACCACATCTAATGTGAATTAGGTTAATCATCTCATGATTAAGCCTAATTATTTTATTTAGTCCAAAATAATTCAATCAGTCATACCCATTTGTATCTCATATAAACTAAGACTTAATTGAATTAATCCCTTTTTAATTAGACTTCAAGACATGCTAGCATTTTTGTAAATTTAATTATAAGTCTAATTCAATCATTGTTAAAAATTAATTAAACTCCTTAATCAATTATCAATATGATTAATTCCAAGCCATGGGAAATGCTTTATGGTGTGTGACTTACTAGGTTCATGTTCTAATTAGCAATGGGATAAAGAAAACTATTTTCCTTCCACTAAGTATGTAATCCACAATTTATACTTAGTTTCATAAGTCGTGCGTGACGTCTAGCATAACATATCACGACTACCTAATTAGAAATGAATGTTGGCGACTGTATCCTTGACATTTCATAGACCTATTGATTATAATTACCATGCACTCGAATCTCTTCATTATAGATTCTCGATCTTAGCTAGGGTCATGGAATGGTCAAACCCTATATGCTAGATTATATGACTTCTATCCGGTTCTAATTCTCAATAAATTAATTCTTACTATAAACTCTTTCTAGTGAATCTTTACTACCTTGGACAAGGATTTATGAATTGAGAACAACCAGAAGTCATAGGATTCCTTCATTATTAACCCAAGTTAATGAATTTTTTCTTGGATATCACTTATCTCAACATACCACTAAGTATGGCCACCGCATGCCATATACCAATACTTGATTAGCATCGGTATGTAAGCAATAACAAACTATAGCCACCAATATATTATATAACATGTCACCTCAAGTCTAAGGATTATATGCATAATTACAATCTAGATGATCAAACATTGACTAGTGGATAAAACCCATGTGTCTATCATCTAATGTTACTGTTCGACTTACTCATCTCATGAGTGTCCATGTGTTGTCACGACATCA
Source organism: Codiaeum variegatum (assembly GCA_948294925.1). NCBI lineage: Eukaryota > Viridiplantae > Streptophyta > Magnoliopsida > Malpighiales > Euphorbiaceae > Codiaeum > Codiaeum variegatum. The sequence continues at coordinate 6,799 of CAOJBK010190126.1, forward strand.
CATGTCTGTAGTATGAGACTCACTACCTCCATAACAATAAGTATCTCATACTTGTCATGGATGACAACAGAGATGACGGTCTCTCCGGATTAATGACATTCCTACTAATAATCTTATGACGTGAACTTACTTTAAAGTCTATGACAAAAAGAAGCTGTCTCCAAATTTTCAAACTCTTTGAGAATAGAATCTCTTACATAGAACTTAAGGAACATATATACGTAATGCAATAAAATGAAAATGATCATTAAATGAAAACATATATATTAATAGTCATTAATGGATTAAGATTATAAATATATACATAAAGTACATGCTCTAGGGCATACAACCCTAACATATTTAGCTTTAAATATTCTAGCTATCAGTGTTGTTTTATTATGTAAAAGATGCCAAGTTCGCTTTGCAAGCATAACAATGTTGAAAATTTGATGGCTTTGAAATCCTATCCCTTCATCCTCTTTTATAAATACATACTTTGACCCAATCAGTCCATAAAACTCCTTTTCTCCCACCTTTAACATTACCCTGCTAGTAACTATTCATAATTTTATGAAGGAAATCAGCCGTAGAATAAGGGATTTGATAAATACTCATGGTGAAAGCAGGAAGAGTCTGCATTACTGCTTTCACCATGATGCCCCTACCAACCATTGAGAGACTTCTCACTTTCCATGATGACATCTTTTTTCAGAATTTATCCCTCAAAGGACCAAAAACCACTTTCTTAGAGCGACCCACCACTAAAGGCACCCCTAAATAATCTGTAGTAAATTAAGAATTGTTGATGCCCAACGTTCCAAGAAAAGCATTCCTTCTATTACTGTTGACCGACATAACAAAGAAAGAACTGGATTTAGTTGGGTTTACTAACTGCCTAGAAGCTGCATCATACACTCTAAGAATTCTCTTCAACTCTATAGCCTCATAAGGGTTTGCTTTGCAAAAAATTAAACAGTCATCTGCAAAAACACAAATGAGATAATACTGGAGCAGTGGATGCTAACCTAATTCCTAAAAGCTTAGACATAGAAATAGCTTTATATAACATAACCAACAAAGCTTTTGTGCACATGATAAATAAATATGGTGAAATCAGTCACCTAGCCTCACCCCTCTACTCAGCTTCACTTCACCAACCGAAATACCGTTCAGCTGAATAGCGAATGAGACCAAAGTCATGCATATCATAACAAGAGAAATCCACCTCTCTGAGAATCTTAGAGCAATCATAACAAAGCGAATGAATGGCCACTCAAGCCTGTCATAGGCTTTAGACATGTTGAGCTTCACCACAACTGAGCCCCCATAACCAGCTGAATTGGTTTTCAGAGCATGGAAAGCTTCCGTTCCCAATAAAATGTCATCAAAGATCAGTCTAGAAGGAAAAAAAGCGTTTTGATTCTCCAATACTAAACTTGGTAGAATACTCTTCATTTTGTTTACAATAGCTTTTGAGACTAATTTATAGATCACATTACATAAACTGATAGGTCGTAGTTTTGTCATCATTTGGGGATTTTTAACTTTAGAAATCATCGCTGGATTCGTGTGATTGAAATTAACATGAAACTCACTCCATTTAAGATGGATGAACCATTTCTTATTAATAGCACATCTAGAGAGCATTTTTCGACCAGGTTGATTTTGAGGCAGTGGTATCACCTTATTGGGTCGTGTGTTTGGGTGAATTTCTAGCCCATAGTTATCACAATATTTGATCTTTGACTCAATGAGCCTATTTCTATTTTCTTGATCGAGCTCGGTCCAATAGGTCGATGCAGTATCAAAACGATAAATATCTCTAATTATAAGGGTTTTTTTTTTTTTTGTATTTCATTGGCAAAAAAAAAAGTTTTTGTTTTTCTAAGAAAAGAAAAAAGTGAGGTTTTTGTGTAGGGAAATATTCTCAAAGAAGTAAATGGATAAAGCCAAGAGTTTACACTTTATATAGTTTCTACAATAAGAAAGAAAAAGACGTTTGTGCACTTTAATTTTTACGTTTTGTCCCATTTCTTAGTATTATGCTTTATTTTTTTTCTGCCAAAAAATATTATCGCTTGATTCTTACATTTTTAAATGAATTTTAAAATTTAATTAAGTATATTGATTTATAAAATATTATAAAAAAATTTATATATTTTTTAATTACTCGTAAATAATTAATTGGAAAGTTACTCTAATATATAATAAATTCAAATATAATAAAAAAATATTTTAAGGAACAAGATTTACTAAAACAAAAGCTATTTTATTTTATTGATATTTTAAAGAACAATATTTACTAAAACAAAAGTAATTTTATTCTATTAACAAAATTATTATTTAATTGTATTATTTAAATAAAATTATTAATGTATTAAATTAAATGAAAAATTTTCAATTATAGTAAATATTATGCATCATCCATGATAAAATATTATGTAATTATTAATTTTTTAATGCTAAGATAAAAGCTTCATGAATCAAAAATAACATTGTTCCTAATACAATAAAAAATAACATTGTTCCTAGTACAATCTGGCAAATTAAAAGAGATTGTCGAACAATTATTGGAATATGTTTCTCTTGTCAAAACATGAGTTGAAACATTCGTTTGACGATTCACATACTAAATAGAATAATTTCTATTTTTAAAAAAAGATAAATAATCCTCTAAAATATTATAAAAATCAGATAACATAATTTTTAAAATAGAGAAAAAATCTATTACTAATTTCAAGTCAACTTCAAAAACCTTATGAGCATAAGCAAGTGAAGAGACCCATTTTAAAGTTTTAAGAAGACCAAGTCTTTCACATTCCGCAATGAACCTTTAAATTGAATCTTCATCATCTTTGAGGCAACAAAATGACCAAGCTCACCACCAATAATCATGCCAATACCAACAAATTTGGAGTTTGAAAAAAATGCTTGGAGCTTGTCATTTTACATGAGGAGAATTTTGAGCATTCGGGGAAGATAAAAATATGAAAAAAATACAAATAATTTATATTAGTGAATTTAAAAGAAGCATATTTTTTCAAGATTTATTTAAAAATAATTATAAATATTTTAACTAACATACTAAAATTTTCATTTTTATTTTTTTTGATAAATACCATCTCTTTATTTGTTGTATTACAAAAGCATTATGGATTGGCCACTTTTATTTATTTGTAAAATGACACGTGATATCGATACGTATTCGATGTCATTTGATGAAAATATCCAGTAAAAGATGAAGTGCTGTCAGGCTACTGCACCTGCAAGAGATAATTGAAAATGAATGGGCCGAATAACAGAAATCCATTCTCAGTCAGGCGGTGTACTGGGGCTGGGGCCTTGTCGGCCTGTTGGCCCACGCTAACCTGTATTTGCAAGGGAATAAATGCTGAAAAGCAAAGTTGAGTTAAATGATAATTACTAAGATTAATTTGCCCTTTTTATGGTTGAGAAAAATATATATTAATGAACATAATGATCTTGAGACAGACTTCAAACATTAAACAAAGGAAAAGGAAAGCAACATGATTCACTTCTTTCAGACCTTTTCATTTCAGTTCATGACTTATTATTATTATTATTATAGATTTGGACAAAAAAAATGTAATATAATTTAATAATATATGTATATATCAAACAATATCTTATATAATATAATTTAAAATTTTATCTTTTAATTTTTATATATGATTATTTAATTTATTTTACTCTAATAAAGTTATGCCGGTGTTATTTAAACTGAAATGAGACATTCGTTATAGAAAAACACTAGTATAATTATAATGTAGTGTTTAATGTTAGATTTTCTTGATAACAAGATATCATAAACATAATTTTTAAGAATCTTTAAAATTAAATATTTTCATGATACAATAAATAAATAAAATATAATAGAAAACTTAATTGGATTTGCAAGAAAATTAACGTTGGAAGCCATTGGTGAGAAATTGATTTCTCTTTTTTATCCCTTAATTTGTTAATCAAAGTCTTTAAATAGATTTAGGGTTGTGTTTTTCAATTTGGGGAAAGAGAGGATCAATTTTCGCATATTTATAGACATTAGTGTTTAATACAGTATGTCCATCACGTAACCCTAAAATCAACGTACGAGATTAATTCTCACAATCCTAATGGCATTATTCTTTAATTAATTTTAATTGGGCCACACTAATGGGTCTATTTTCTAACATTCTCCCACTTGGGCCAATTAAAAATTAATATAACTATTATTGTGTTCATAATAATTAATCTCTTATAATTTTATTATAATAGTATAATATGAAAACTGTTCAATGTGAGTTATGGCAGCTATGTCCTATTTCATCGAACACTTCCTTCCATATACTACAACATTTACAATTTGTCATATCATATCCATAATTGAAAACATTCAAAACATTGTTTCATAATGGTCCACAATAATGTCAAATAAATTATTTTTCTATTTTAACTTTAAAATCAATCATGTGTACACAAACATAAGAAATAGGAAATCCGTAATATATATCAGAAACACATAATAGAGATCAAAGTGTCATTATATAATCAATCATCCTAATCATCATTATAATCAAGGCTCATCCTTAGAATATGTTCCTTAAATAATATTAGTTGTAAGCCTTTCGTTAAAGGATCTGCAATCATAAGTTCATTACTAATGTACTGAATTGACACTCTTTGTTTATGAATATCCTCTTTAACAATAAAATACTTCAATTCCATATGCTTAGCACCCTTTGAGTATTTGTCATTTTTAGAGAAGAACACTGTTACGAAATGATCACAATAAATTTTCAGGGGCTTGGAAATGGTGTCGACAATCTCAAGTTCTAAAATAAAGTTCCATAGCCATAATGCACGAATTGTGGCTTCATAACATGCCATAAACTCTGCCTCCATAGTGGATGAAGTAATGATAGTTTGTTTTGCACTTTTTCACGAAAACTGCTGCTTCAACTAATAGAAACAAGTAGCCAAATGTGGACGTTCTACTATCAAGGCATCCAGCAAAATCTGAATCTGAATCTGAATATTCAATCACCTCTAGTTCATTGGATCTCTTATATGTGAGCATGTAATTCTTTGTTCCTTTAAGGTACCTTAACACTTTCTTTACAGCTTTTTCAATGATCAATTTTAGGGTTACTTTGATACAAGACCGACATTCCAACCGTGAAGCTGATGTCAGATCTAGTACAAGTTTGCAAGTACATCAAACTCCTAACAAAAGAAGCATATGGAATTGATTCTGTTTCCGTTCGTTCCGCATCATTTTTCGGATATTGCATAAGACTAAATTTGTTACCCTTTTGTATGGGAACAACCCTAGGTGAACATTTATTAATGTTGAACTTTTCAATAACTTTTTCGATATAAGCTTTCTAAGACAATCTTAACAATCCACAATATCTATCATGAAAAATTTCTATTACAATCACATAAGATGGCTCTCCCATATCTTTCATTTCAAAGTCCTTGGCAAGAAATTCTTTAGTCTCATGCATTATGCCCAAATTATCAGCAACAAGCAAGATATCATCAACATATAGAACCAAAAATATAAACTTACTCCCACTGATCTTTTGGTATATACAACAATCAACAATATTTTCTTTAAAACCAAAAGATGTAATAATGGTATTAAACTTAATATCCCATTGTCGGGAAGCTTGTTTAAGTACATATATTGATTTCTTAAGTTTACACACCATTTGAGTTTCACCTTCAATGGAAAAACCTCTGGGTTGATCCATGCAAATCTCCTCCTCTAAATCTCCATTTAAAAAGGTTATTTTCACATCCATTTGATATAGCTCTAAGTCTTAATGAGCAATCAGTGCCATGATTATTCTTAATGAATCTTTCTTAGAGACTGGAGAAAATGTCTTTGTATAAATAATGCCACCCTTTTGAGTATAACCCTTTGTAACAAGTCTAGCTTCATATCTTTCAATATTACTTTTTGAGTTACGATTTGTCTTAAAGACCCATTTACACCTGACTCTTTTACAACCTTCTTGCAATTAAACAAAATCCTAAACATTATTTTTCTTCATGGATTTCAACTCATCTTTCATGGCATCAATCCATTTATCAGATTCGACACTTTTTATGGCATGTGAATATGAAATCGGATCCTCATTAATTCCAATATCAAAATTTGACTATTACAAATATACCACATAATCATCCAAAATAGTTGATCTCCTTTCTCATTGAGATCTTCTTACTACTATTTCTTGTGGTTCATTTGCATTAGTCATAAGTGAGTTAGTTACTTGATGGGATGGTTGTTCAGTGTTATCATCATGTCCTTCAACACTTGGAACAACATTCGGTAAGGTAATAGATGAAGGAACATTAATGTACAAAGGAGTATTTACTCTAATTTCCTTTATCTCTACACTTTATTATTCATCACTCCCACTAACATTACCATTCTCAATAAATTTTGCCTTTTCAGTTTCAACAATTCTCGGACTATGTTTTGGATAGCAAAATATATACCTTTTAGATTTTCTCTAGGTAACCTATAAAGTAACCACTAACAGTTTGAGAATCTAACTTTCATTCATATGAATTATAAATTCTTGCTTCAGCTGGGCAACCCCAAACATATAGGTGCCTTAAACTAGGTTTCTAACCTGTCCACAATTCAAAAGGAGTCTTTTTGAACTGCCTTGCTAGGAACCCTATTTAATAAATATCTTACGATTTTAAGTGCATACATCCACAATGATTTGGGAAAGGAGGAGTTACTCATCATAGTCCTACCCATATCCATTAAAGTCTGATTATACCTTTCTGCTACACCATTTTGTTGAGGTGTACATGGCATAGTATACTTTGCACGTATGCCATGACTTTTGAGGAGTTTTGAAAATGGACTAGGACCCTTTCTGACTCATTATATTTTTCATAATATTCACCACCTCTATCAGATCTTATAATTTTCACCTTTTTATCTAATTGCCTATCAACCTCCTTTATGTATGCTTTAAGAGCATTGACTGATTGAGATTTTTCATTAATCAAGTAGATATAACCATAACGTGAAAAATCATCAATAAAGATGATAAAATATCTTTCTCCATTAATAGTTGGAGTGTCAAAAGGTCCACAAATATCGGTGTATATAATTTCAAGAAGCTGAGTGCTTCTTGTGGCTCATTTTTTAGAATATTTGGTTTGCTTACCCTTAATAAAATCAACACAAATCTTATGATCAGTAAAATCTAAATTTGGAAGAATTTCATTATTTACTAATCTCTATAACCTTACTTTGGATCTATGACCCAAACATTTATGCCGTAAGTAAGCGGAATTTTCATTCATCATGCTACGTTTAATTCCAATATTACTATTCATAGTAAGCAAGGATTCAACAAAAACATTATCAAGTTTTAGTTTATATAAACCATCAATAAAAAAAATTGGTACCAATAAAACTATAATTTTTAAACAAACTAAAACTATTAGATCCAAATTTACCATTAAAACCACAAATATCTAGTATAAAAACTGAAATAAGGTTTCTACTGATTGAAGGTGCATAAATGGTCTCGGATAAGTCTAATTGATAGCCACTATTCAAGATTAAACGATAAGTTCCAATGTCTTTAATCGATGCCTTCATGCGATTTCCCATAAATAGAAAATCATTTGTTGGGTTTGTGGTTCGGATCATAATGAATCCCTACATCATATTAGCCACATGACTAGTAGCACCAAAATCAAGCCACTAAGTATTACTGGGAATTTCAGTTAAGTTTGATTCAAAAATAGGAGAAGCATAATGAAAGATACCTTTCTTTTCCAACCAAGCTTTACATCTCAAGTAATCTTTCTAATAGTCTCCTTATTTCTTACAAAAGTGACATCTATCAATCTTTTGTTCCTTCTCTTCTGCCTGAGAAGCATTAGCAGGCCTTTTGATTTTCTCAAACTTGTTGGCTTTTGCTTTCAGTCTTTTTCTAGCTCCTTGACCCATAAGATTAACAATGTGATTCTCTCGACTCTTTGATCTCATTTCCTCCTGAGCAAGCATACCAACCAATTCATTAACATCCCACTTATCTTTTATAGTGTTATAATTAATTTGAAGAGGCCCATACGTAGGAGGAATATATTTCAACATAAATTGCACTAAAAAGGAATCCTCTACCGCTGATCCTAAGGCCTTCAGTCTTGCTGCTATGTTAGTCATCTTGATGATGTGATATTGCATGCCCTTTGACCCATCATACTTCATGGTCGTGAGTTTTTCCATTACTGTACCAGTGAGAGACTTGTCAGCAGAATGTAAACGTTCTTCCACAAACGTAAGAAATACTTTAGCACTTTCTTTTTGTGGAATGGAAGACTTAATATTGTTGGCAATTGTCATTCGCAAAAACTTTAGGCATAAATTGTTACTACGTTCCCATGCCTTAAGGTGCAACTTCTTAACCTCGCTACTTGAATTAGTGACAACAGCGCGTTTTTTCCAATAATGCTAAGTTGAGATCCATAAAATCTAAATGGAAATCAATTTGCTCATGCCATTCAGAGAAGTTTGTACCATTAAATACAATAACATATGATGCATGTGAATAAATTGCACCGGTTGCAAAATAAAACATCATGCCCATAATTAATACAGATTCAGTAAAAAAATAAAATAGTTCTCCTTTGGGTAGATACTACAACATATTTTTTTAAATACAATGTAAATAAACATAATAGGTAATTATCATAATTTAATTAAATACATTTAATATCTTTGAATAATCAAATATATTCAATTAAATATCACTACAAAAAAAATTTTTTTTACTGGCGCTACTGACACCAAAATTAACGTTATTGACCCCCTACTGACGCTAAAAAAAAATTTAATTAATTTACTGACGAATTACTGACGCAAAAAATGCGTCAGTAATTTATTGACGCATTTTCTGCGTCAGTAATTCGTCAGTAAATTAATTAAATAATTACTGACACTATTTTAGCGTCAGTAAAGAGTCAGAAATTGAAAAAAAAAATTTTCCTGACGCATTACTGACGCAATTTGGCGTCAGTAAATTGTCAAAAATATACGGGCGGAAATGAATTTTTTTACGTAAAGTTGCGTGCCAAAATAACGTTACTGGCGCATTTTTTGCGTCAGTAAGGCGTCAGGAAAGAAATAGAATTTTGACTGACGCAATTTTGGCGTCAGTAAGTAGCCAGGAAAAAAATTAAAAAACTTTTTACTGACGCAATTTTGGCGTCAGTAACGCGTCAGTAAATTTTAAATATAAAAGCACCCCACAGAACAGATTATTTTCACATATTCATTCCATTAACCTGCCTCCTTTTCCCTACTTTTTTTCCCCAAATTTTCACAATCCCTCAGTTCAAGCAAAGCTGAAACACAATCCCTCGGCACAAATCACCCTCTGATTCTCTAAGTTAACCCAATTTCTTACTTCTCATATCTTCTTTTCCATCTTGTTTCTCTTAATCGGTGTTAGCTCCTCCTTTTTGCTGCTCGACGGCGACCAGTGAAGCTGCTCCTTCCATCTGCGATAGTGACGACAACAGTATTACTCGAAGATCTACTTGAGAAGGCTGGAGTATGTGCTGTGATCGACAGTGGATTCGTAACCCAACTCGAAGCTGGAAAAGACATTTACCCTTTAGCTCTATATGTGAGTTTTCTGAACTATTTTTCACTGATTTCTGTTTGTTTTGTTGTCTTGCATTAAGAAATCTATATAATCTGAAACAAACTTGTTTTCACAGGTCAAACAAAAACTTACAGCAGCAGAATACAAAGAATTTGTGGGGTTTATGAAGGCACTGAAGTCCAAAGCCATGAAGATAGGAAGTCTTTTGGAATCTATCGTGAAATTATTCTCCGAACCAGATAGGCATCCTCTTCTTAATAGGTACCGCAAGTGCTACCTTTACCTTATGTAAGAATTGCTTTTCTGTGATCTGAACTTTTCATTTGGAAGTCTTGATCTGTTGATCTTGTGATTGTTTTTGGGTTATTTCTGCAT
>CAOJBK010190555.1:0-11908 GCA_948294925.1 Codiaeum variegatum
AAAATGAATATTTTTATTATGCTAAATTAATATTTTATATAAAATTAATATTTATATGTTGCTAATTGAATATTTAACATGAACAGAATTGGTATTTTTACTTAAACTAATAAAAGTATTAAATGAATATCTTATAAAAAAATGAATATTTATGTTTTATTGATTGAATATTTAATAAGAACATAATTGATATTTTTGTTTAAACTGATAAAAGTACTTAATGAATATATATATAAAATGAATATTTCAGTTTTGTTGATTGAATATTTAATAACAACATAATGAATATTTTTACTTAAATTGATAAAAGTATTGAAAAAATATTTTATACAAAATAAAGATTTATGTTTTACGAATTGAATATTTAATAAGAATAAAATAGATATATATATTTTTTGAGTCGGGGATAAAGATCGAACCTGAATCTATTATTTAGTTGATATGCACCTTAACGCTAAGATAAGTTTTGATGTGCATAAAATGAATATTTTGTTTAAACATATAAAAATATAATTTATAATTAATGAATATTTATATTAAAAAATAAATATTTAATAAATATTTTTTAAAATTAAAGATTTAATAAATATAAAATAAAATATAATTGAATGTGAAAAATGAAGACAAGAGAGCATGCTGCGTGCGTTTTTTTTTTCCTAATTATTAGTGGATTCCGCTCTTTTTCATCATGACACCAAAAAAATATCAATTAAATAAATAAAAATAAATATGGGTTTATATTTGAAATTTAGACTCAAGACCACACAAAAATTTGCAATCTTTATGGGACCTAGTGTTAATGATGATATGATTGATGAGTTCTCATTTGGTTATGTTTCCAGCAAGTTCTAGTGTTAATGGTGATTGGTCAAATGGCATAGATGAAACAAAAGTGTGGTGTTTGATAGTCTTGATACTCAGATTTTGGCTGTTCAGAAATGAAATAATCATATTGACTAGCCATCAAAGTGAGTCAATCCTACTCGTGAGTTATTCGAGATCGACTCAAAAATTACTTAAAATCGATTCAGTTTAATCGAGTCAAGCTCGAACTCGAGCTACTCGAGTAGTTAATCTAATTGAGCTTGAGCTTTGTATTATTTAGTTCGATAAACTCACAAGTTTAATTGAGCTGTTTTATATTTACGATTTGATTCGAGCTCGAGTTTCTTTGAAAATTGAAGCAATCGAGTCAAGTGGAGTTCGAATTTTTTTGAAAATTTAAATAACCGAGTCGAGTCGAATTTGATACTGTGTTGACTCACTTTGACTCAATTATTCTCTTGCTCACTTAAGCTTGAACTCGACTCGATTAAGCTTGAGCTCGATAATTACTAGGGATGACAATTTAACCCGAACCAACGGGGACCCGATCCGACTAAATCCGAACGGGATGAGTTAGTCAACGGTTGACCTAGTTATGGGCGGGTTATGAGTTAACTCAATATACAAAATAGCAGGATGGGACGAGATCAATATTTGTTCAGCCTTTATATATATATATATATATTTATTTTATATTTATATTTATATTTATATTATATTAATAGGGATAATTAATATTGAAAAATCATATTTGTGCGTTATAAATTTAAAATATTTTTTAATTTTTTATCATATTATTATATAAAAATGTTTGGATGGAACGGGACAGGAAGGGGACGGGTTACAAGATAGGGGATGCGAAGTAGAGGCATATTGGACATAACCGGTCATTACCCGGCTCCATTGCCATTCCTAATAACTATACTCGAGCTCAAACTCGAGTTTGAGCTATTCAAAACTCGACTTGAGAATAATAATTGAGACCGAGCTCGAGCTCGAACAGCCTAATACTCGGCTCAATTACACTCCTAATATTGATAATCAAAATCATTATCATTCACTTGAAAGAACTAAAATAAAGCATAAAGAAATAATTTTTTTTTCTGTTCCCTTACAAAAAAAAAATCAGAGTTCCTGGTTGAAAATAATTTTTGGGATTTTTCCAAAAATTTAAAGTTAAGCAATGTTGATACTCATTTGACAAAATAAATGTAAACATGCATTATTTGAACATATTAAACACACCAAAGTTCATCCAAAATACATCTAAAGTTTATGTTTTACAAATTGCATGAATGTATTTGTATACTTGAAATTAAAAAAGAAAACTAGAAAGAGATTAAAAGACCAATTTATCCTTTGATCTTCACCAAACCCAAACCTTTATTACACTCCCAACACAATCACAAAAGCAAACTAATTTTAGACCAGGTGCATGCACGCGCATGGATCTTACCATGCACACCTGTTAGTTGCAAATTTTAATTACCTTTGCTTGGGGTCCACTAAACCCAATATTTTCAACACGACCCCTTTTTTTCGTATTACCTTTCAACAAAACCCCAAAAAGTTTGAAACTCTCCACTTTACCCCCATCACCCTCTTCATCATTATCATCATCATCATCTTTGTTTTCATTTTCATCATTATCGTGATTATCAACGAACCCACTGACCAATTTATCAAGGCTGGACCCACAGTTGCTTCCTTGCCGCATGATGCGATTGATCTGATCGGGCTCCACTTTCAAATACTCCGTCAAAAACGCAACAAGCTCGTCGCACTGATTCTTCGCTTGTGCAAGCTCTGAGCTTAGCATCTCGTTGTTTTTCTTCAATTTCTCGTTCTCATTTGATAAATCGGCGAATTGCATTGTTGTCCCCATGGTTGCTGCTGTCTCTACGGATCCTGGATTCTTAGAATCTTGTGATGACGTTGAGGTGGATCCTAGATCCTCGCCTGAATTCGACGGCGATGGAGATACTCGTTTTTCGCCGGATTTTCCAGCGGCCGGCGTTTGATTTGGGGTTGAAGTCACAGTCTTCCGGCGTCGGATTTCGGTGAGGAGCTCCTTTTGTCCTCGACGGAAATTCTCGTTGGCGAATTCCCATTTGTCCGGCACGATTTTTCGGAACCCCTGAAAAAGAGTCGATTAAAAAAATCGTGAAGTTTAGGAAAACAACGTGGAAGCTAATAGTCGATTGGGAAGAAACACGTGGCACACGTTTTTCTAGGTTTTGAAGAACGGCGCAGTCAAACAGAGAAAAATAGAGAGATCCATTTTCGGATACGTACTTGGACCAACTAGAAGTTTCTGTCTTTGTACACAATTAAATTTTGGACAAAAGAAAATATATTTAATTTTTTTTAATAAAAATCTTTTCAAATTTAACAAAATTAGGGAAATTTTCAAGTAAATATCAATTTTTTTTTAAAAAATTTATTCTTCCAATACATAAAATATATAAAAAATCTCTCATTTCAACAGTTGATTTATTACGCTAGACGTTTTCGGAAAGAGACATCAGGCCAACGGATGGCAATGGGATCCAGTCAGCCATGGATTTTAAACCTATAGTTCATTTTTATTTTTTCTACATATCTTTAGAAATTTAAATTATAAATAAAGAAATACTAAATGATATAATTCAAACAATATGATAATAAGTTTGACCTAAATTTATTTTTAAAATAAATAAATAAAAAATTATAAAAAAATAATATTATAAAAACACATTTTAAAACGAACACGTAGTATTTTTTATTCAGAAATTGACCTCCAATTCCTTGACTTCTACTTAAAATATTTCTTAGAGTTCTATGCATCATATTATAATTTAAAAATTTAATCGTTTTGATTGATTCATTATTCAACATCACATTCTCAACACTCACACGAAATGAATGACTAATTTTTAAATTCCTTAGAAGATTATAAATATTCAAATATTAAAAAAATAAATTCAAAAACTGTGATTTGTTTTAAATCTTCAAATACTCTGTGATTAAGAGATGAGAATTAAATACTTCAACCTAATCCTTTAAATATGTTTTACTTCTTACCAATCTGACACTTTCTTCTACGCAATATCTAATGATAAAATTTGGGGTAAGTAGTAGAGAGAATGGACCACTAATTCTTAAAATACCAAAAAAAAAAATGATATGCAAACAATTCCATTACTACATCGAATATTTATATTTATTTTTTTAAAAAATAATTATAATTTATATTTTATTTCTCTAATATTATTTATAATTTAATAATCAATTCAAATATATATATATATGTATATATATAATATTTTTTTAAAAAATATCGTATTTAAAGAGACTTATATAATCTATTTTATTATAGTATTCATATTGTAAATAATTTTTTTTTCTAAAAAAATAAATCAAAATTTTAATAGAAAAATATGAGTAACTGAGTAAATTTTAGAATTTTTATTTTAATCCCCTTAATTTAGGTGATTTTTTTTAAAAAACTACAAAAGTTTATATTTTTTTTAATATATCACTTCAATTTATTTTTAAAAAAATTTACTTGCATCGTATTGGCAATATCCAATTAGTCCCTAACAATTTCAGTTTTTTTCTATCATATACTTTTTTTTTAATCATATACATTTAACAATCAAATTTAATTTCGTACAAATGTTACTAAAATATTGTTTATTCTTTATGTATAAAACTTTGTTAAACAATTTACAGGGACTCATTTGCAATTTGCAAAGCTGTACCCAGTGTCAAACTGCTAAAAAATAGCAGCTCAAAAGACCATTATATCCCAACTAGCAATCGTGAAACAAGGGTAAAATCGACCTTCAAAAGCACTTTAGTAACCAATCACTGGTCAATCCTTGATTACAATTTACAATTACTAAATCAAAGAAAGTATTTGCTATAGCTCTTGATCAACCAACCACCTAAGAAATTGAAATTCAAGAAACGTTTCAAGCTAATCAAATTCTATTTGTTGTTTGGTTCCTGGGAAAATGGAAGAATCCCCGGAGAATTTTTATAGAGTCAAAACCTAAACACTAATACTAACTACACACAACACAAAATCAAAACTAATTCATTTTAAAGAATACAAACAAACACAGATAAGACAATAAAACAAGAATCAAGAAAATCAAGAAATTAAAACTTACATAGGTATTGAGCTGGCGAACAAAGCTGGAGAAATTGTTATGCTTGAAATACTTAGGAAGCAAATCCTTAGAAAAATCATCAGTTTTCCAAACAATAAAAGTCGTACCACTTTCATTCCAAGAAATCACATCATCAGTACTCTGATCATCCACCAACTGATAAGTTTTCGTCAAAAACGGAGCCGGACCAGACCTGTGAGACATCGTTTTCCAAATTTTCCGATTTACCCTTTAACCAACTCCCAATTTCTTAAAAAAAACCAAATTAACTAAAATCTAATATAAAAACTAAACTAAAATTAAAATTCTCTGTTTAAATGGCGCAACTAAAAAGCAAGAGAGCAGTCAAGAATTCCCAATCCCAGCAATAGAACCCAGAAAGGAAAAATAATTTAGAGCAAACGAGATTTTGATTATCTGGTTCCATGGATGTTGTTGTTTGTTGATGAAATGAATTGTGTAGTGATTTTAATTAAAACACATAAGTTCAAGACCATAACTGCATCTACAATCCCCACAGGGAAATAATTTTTCGCATTGTTTTCGTGTTCGAGACTTTAAATAAAGAAAGAGAGGAACAGATAAATGGTGGAATGTGGGTTCTAGAAATTTTTGAGAAGAAACAGCCCTTTGAAAAGAAAATTTGGAAAAGTAATTAAAAAAAAATAATAATAAAGCCCACTTAGTGATCAAGCTTTTTACTTTCTGATTTTCTGAGAGAAAATGATATGATAGAGAGATTTTGTTTTTTTTTTTTTAATAAAAAGAAAAGAAAGAGTATTGTAATGGGAATTGAGGGGTTGAGTTTTCTTGCTCCTTTCTTGAAGCGAACCTTCTATTTCATTTCTAAAGATGCGCACCTTTTCCATTTTTTTTTTAACTTTTTATTTAAATTTCTTATTTTTATTATCATTTTTTTTATTTCATAAATTTATTTTTTCCCTTTTATTCACAAATAATAATGGTTAAATTTTTTTATTCTAATTTATTTATGGTTTTATTTTATTAAATTTATAAATATTAAATTATTTTACTAAAATACTAATTTAAATAATATAAAAATTCTTTATTTCATTATTTGTAATTTTTAGTGAATTTAAATTTATTTCTATCTATATTTTACTAGATTTAATGACGAAATTGAATTGACCGACTCTCCTAACCTTTAAAATATTAATGGAAAATTATAAAAATATAGTTATATATTTGTATTTGATATTACCTAATTTTGTAAAAAAAAAATTCAACACTACCATATAAAAATTTTATGATTTAGATTGAATTAACTTTATTTTTAAAAATTCTCTAAAAAAAACATTATTTTAAAAAATATTTTAGAATTTGAAAACTACATTTTTTTAAAAAAAAATTTACTCTTTATTTATTTCCATTTTAACAGTTACATTAATTATTTTTAACTTTTTACATAAAAACTAGCATTATATGATGTTTTGATTTTTTTTAAACTTCAAAATATGATTATTTAACTATTTTCTTAATTCAGTATTTTGAAAATTTAATGGATAATTCTTTCGGATGATGAATTTTCCTTTCTTTCATCTTTCTAACTACACCTAACATTTTTTTAAAAAAATTTTATGAGAATAGTTTTTTATTTTTCAACAAAGACAGCTTCTTTCGGTCATAATAGGATTTTTCTTTTTGGTTTTATATTGGGATAAATGTGTGTTTTTGTCTGTTATTTTCTTATGCGTCACACTTTGTGGGGTCTTATTACTTGACAAAATGCCCTCTCCAAAACTTATATGGAAATTACGTACCTCACAATTATCTTTCCTTTTCCGTCTTTCTTTTCGTATAAAATCAAATCAACAATATATAAAGTCAGACTACGCGTAAAAAATGACATTTTTTATTTTATTTTTCTAACACTTCTATTACTTAAGTTCATGTAGGAATAACCATATACAATATTCTTAAATATTAATCCATTGTCAAATATGGTTCGAAAAATTTTTTTTATTATAAATTCTCTCACTTTATCGATCATTTTTGCACATCAGCTGCTAACTAATAATGATAATTATACCTATTTAAATAGATAAGGTAGTTAATTGTGAAAGTAATTTCCAATTTTTCATTTTTATTTTTTTAATCTCTTAATTTTAAAAAAAATTACTGAAAATTATTTTTTTTTCAAAAATTTTTAATTATATTTTAAGAAACGGAATTTTCAATTTTTTTTGCATGAAAAAACTATCTAGTGTAAGTTTTTAATTTCAAGTAAAAAAAATAAATTTAATTTTATTAAAAAATAAATAATTCAAACATATTTCGTAACCTTTATTTTTATTGCACCTAAAATTTTTCAATTAAAATGTACATAGAAATAGAGATTACTTAGGCTACTTTATTTTAAAACCAAGTAGATTTACTTTGTTACGAAAAAAAAATATTTTTTGAAAAGTTAAATTTTTAGTTATAACTTTTCGTAATTTAAGTTTTTTTTTTCATAATTCTTTAAAAGTGAGTAAAAAAAATTAATTATATGAAAATATAATTTATTTTATGTGTAATAATGATTTTGTAAAAATAAAAATTAATTTTATGATTATAAAATATCACTATCTTATAAATTTATATATTTATGAATTAGATCATGTTTTAATAAAATTTATTTATGTATAAATTTATAGTGCGATTTTTATCATTATAATATTTTATTAGAGTATATCCAGTAACAATATGGCTGAGTGTATTGTATTAATTATCATTGACACTGGTCCCATCTCCTAACTGTTTTACACACACGTTTCTATACTTGTCAGCTCAGATGTAATTAGTGAATAATGACAGTTAGTAGTGATTAGTTAATGAGTGTAGTTAGTTCTAGCTCGATATAAGAGCTTCATTTTGTATATGTTATACAATGGAATGAATATAGCTTCTCCTAGAAGCTTTTGCTCTACTTTCCTGAGTATCCACATGGTATCAGAGCGATCTTGGAACCTGTGAAGGAAGTTAGAGAAGACGATCATTGATGATGACGAACAAATGATTCAACAGAATCAACAAACAGAGACTCAAAAAAATACTGTCATGGCTGGCAAGAGAGATGAGATCCATTGTCTTTGCAAGGATATGATAATCCAGGCATGATGTTAGTGTCAACACCACTGGATGAGACAAATTACTTATTTTGGAGTAGATCTATAAAGATTGCTTTAGCAGTTAAGGTGAAGTTAGGCACTGTGAATGGAAAGTATCATATGCCTTCAGAGGACTCGAATGATTATGAACACTGGTTGAGGGTTGATAATATGGTAATTTCTTGGATCTTGAACTCTATATCCAAAGCTCTAGTAAATCGTTTTGTTTGTGCAAGAGAATTGTGGGTATATCTAAAATAAAGGTATGGTTAGGATAATGGACCATTGGTTTTTCAGGTTCAGAGGGATATTTGTTCAATAAGTCAAGGGAGTATGAGTGTAACAACTTATTTTACCAAGATGAAGTTAATATGGGATCAATTGAATTGTTTACTTCCTCATATAGTTTATGGTTGTGGATCTACTAAATTGAAGCAAGATCTGAATGAATTTTACTATTTACTGTAATTCTTAATGGGTTTAGATGAGTAGTATGAGCATATTAGGAATCAGATCTTGATTATGGAGCCTCTATCTTCTGTTCAAAAGGCTTATTCCATGGTTTTGACTATTGAGAAACAAAAATAAGTAGGAAATACTGAGAGAGTTAGTGTAGTTGTAATGGCTGTGAGAGATAATGTGTCAAAAGGAGGTACCAAACAAGGAACATGACTAAAATTTGGGCAAAGAAATAAGGATAAAAACTAGAAATGTTCACACTGAGGTGTTCCTGGACATGACAAGGAAGATTGCTTCAAGATAATTGGTTATCCTGACTGGTATGATGAGTTGATGAAGAAAAAATGTGTTACTGGAAGGCATTAGGCAAATAATTCAACTTCTAAACCTTTGGTGAATGTAGCTAATGTCACAGTAGAAGATAATATTCTTTCCCTAAACAGACACAAGAGGACTTTGACAATGTAGTTGTTGCAACTATGTTTAGAGAGTTTCAGAAGGTGATCAAATGTAAAGGAGTTGGTGAACTAGGAGCAATGAATTACTTGAGCAATGCAGGTAACATCAATTATATCATTTTGAGTGCTTTTGATTATAAAATAGAAGATTTATGGACAATAAACTTAGGAACAACTAATAATATCTATTCAGAAAAATCCTTTTTCCACACCCTTACTAATACCATTAACCATACATTTGTTCAATTACCAAATAAAACTACACAAATTGTTAAACAAACATGAACCATATCCCTTGGTAAGCTTACTCTTAACCAAGTCTATTACATACCAGATTTTGCCTTCAATTTACTTTCTGTGAGTGAGAGCACACATGCCTTACTAATCAAAATTACCTTTTATGGTAGACATTGTGAATTTCAGGATCTAGTCATTGATGAAGTGATTGCCATTGGAAAAAAGCATCAAGCACCAATACAAAAACATTTTTTTATGTCGGTTATTTAGGCCTTTTTATGTCGGTTCCGAAGGGCAAAGTAGTTGCAAGCGACGTAATAAATTTGCCATTTTATGTCAGTTGTAGGAACTGACGTAGAAAGTACTTTTTTACGTCAGTTTTTTTTAAATAACTCATGTGTAAAGTCCACTTTTTACGTTAGTTATTAAATGCAACCGAATAAAATCCCAACTTTCAACGTGAAAAGCTTGGATTTTACGTTGGTTAATCTTAATGACCGACGTAGAAAGTTTAGATTTTACGTTGGTTCAGTAAATAACCGACGTAAAATGTCATTTTTTTTTTAAAAAAATAAACCTTTTTATACAATTTTACACAAATAAATATTAATAAAATATTTGGTTTATTAGTAAAATACAATTCCAAATACAAATATAAACATAATTGTAGCAATTCAATCAAGCACAAATCCATCAATACTAACAGTAACCATTTCCTACAAAACATATACAAACTCATATATGCTTTCTTATTTCTCTTCAACAAAATTTATGCAACAATTGAATAAAATGCAAACCTCAAGTATTGGGGAATCAGTTTTACTCTAGTGCAATTTGATTAGGATATCAAGAGTATCGACCCTCCTAAAAAGCATCAAAAAAGAAGAAGAAGAAGAAGAGAATAGTCAACTCTGATGTCAAATGTAGCTCCACACCATAATTGCAAACAAGTCATCTAACAACAAAGCCCCTTCCCATTTTACATAAGCAAAAGGATGATACCATTCACTAGGCAAGTCCAAACCCCACACCACCACCATATGCTAAAACCATAAGGTTATATAATTTCAGAAAGAAAATTAAATAATTTGTCATGAGCAAGAAAAAATTAAATATAGAGTATACCCACAATAAAAATATGAAATAACAGACACTAAAGTTAAAAAGCAATCCAACATATGATCAAAGTAGTAACCTGCACTTAAAATAAGAAAAAATAGTACCTGGCAAAATCTTTTTTGTGTTGTGTGTCATTTTGGTCGGTCCAATCTCTTTAGAACTAGTTGTGTTGATGAATTACTTAAGCTATTCTTGTGATGCAGACATGCGAATCAACAGTACAACTACGAAGACAGGGAAAGTAACTGTGAAAGAATCCAGTCTGAAAGATTTGGGAGCTACTCATTTCAAATATGGACTAGTTGGTGAACATTTTAAGGTAATAATAGTTGAATTATGTTAGTAATGTATAAGAGAAATTTAAGTTAAAACAATTGTGCTAATAGGTGACAAAGTATGTAATTCTTGAAACTATAAAAGAAGGAATACCAGAAATGCAGTTGCCTGAGATGAAGAATGCTTGGGCAAAAGCTTATGATCAGTTGGCTACTATAATAAAAAAAATAATATGAAGCTTCCTTAAGTTCTTTGAATGAGAGACATAATACGAAAAATAAACCGTCACATTTGCTTCTTTTATATACTGCCATGGCATATCATTACACTCATCTACTAGATCAGGAAAGCACCACAATACATTACCTTTCATTGAATTAAAAGAGTTCTATAAATGTGAATTTGAAAAAAATTAGTCATAGCCAAAAGACAATTTGTGTAAGAAATTAAAGTATCAAAAAGTAAGTAATTTTTTTCAAGCTATTAATTTAGAGCACAAGCAATTCATCAAAGCCTCCTGTTTAAAACTATTGGAGAAATTGAACAATTACTTGAAACCATTTAAGCAAGCTCTGATATACTCACTGAAAAAGGTCTAGGAAGCTTATGAGACTGCTAGTGCAGAGCTTTATGTGAAGTTTATAAACATAAGCGTCGCCAATAATATGGATCATGTCACCAGGAATAAGATCTGCAAGCTTAAGAATTGGAAATTAGAATAATTCTTAACAAAGTTAAAGGAGAGATGATATCAACCAGATAGCTACTCTTAAATCAAGTTTGTGAATACATAAGAGTATGCAACTCAAAATCACAAAAAAAATGCACGCTACAAACATGAGAAATTATGCAGGTCAGCAAAGCATAAGATGCAATATTCAAATTAAAGTAGTAACAATGAATGGGAAAATTAAACATGTAGTTTGAAATGCCAAAAGACTAATTTTAAAACAACCAAAGCTCATCAACAAACTTAATTTTCAATTAACAAGACCAAAAACTAAGTAATTATCCAAAATTGTTTCAGAAATTAAGGCTCAATTATGTTCAGAGCGAAATAAAAATTAAATATATCATGAACAATAATGACCTAAAACTGAAAAAAGTACACAGATTCAAACTTACGGAAAATAGGAACAACAAGAATAGCAAAACTCAGATTTACATGCTCAAACAGACTAGATTCATCCTAAAGACCAACTTTAATCAATTTAAATAAAATGCTAACTAAGCCCACCTCAACAATTAATCATTAGTATGGAAAACC
>CAOJBK010190669.1:0-18082 GCA_948294925.1 Codiaeum variegatum
AAGGAGGGAGTTGAGGTATATCATACATTCTAACCCTTTTTTATTTCATTCTATTTGCACAATAATTGGAAAGATCCTTGATGTGAATATGGGTCCATCTTAGGGTTTAGTAATTTATTAAAGAGTTTAATGAATATCTAAACCCAACCATGTCAAAAGTGTTTTAGCATGGTAAATGTTTCATAAAAGTTTTGAAAAATAAAGACCGAGTAACATCGGATTTTTCCAAAAAAAAAGTATGCTGAAATAGGATTGCTAGAAAAATTCTAGAAAATTTTTCTGCTTCTACTGTGCGACTCTGTATTCGCCCTTCAGAGTCCACCTGCAAGATAAAAAGATGATCAGGGGTGGCCAGATGCATGTCTGACGAGAACCCTCCGACAATCAAGTCAGTATATAGAGAGGAGTTTAGCAAATGCTCTCAGAAATGGAACTATCTTTTTAGTGTGTGTGTTTTCACTTACCTGAATGAGGCATTTTGATGGCTATTTTTAGGATTGAGTCTCTGTAGCTGGGACACGTGTCCGCTTAGGGTAGGATATCAAGTACCCTTGATGGGACTGTGACATGACTAGAGGATTGTGATTGATGTAATCAGTTGTCTTTGTCAGACGGCCGAATCCCGAAGGCTAACAAGCCAAACTTCTTAAAGTTTTGGGGGGCTCGAGAGTAACTAGTGCACTTATAAGGCTCAGCCTAACCACAAACCCTTAGTTGGTATCGAACCATACTGATGCAGACTCTCGAACCCCTGCTTGGTATCGAACCATATAGAGGCAGGGTCGTATCATGTATAATTATACATGTCAACATATTTTGAAGAAAGCGAGTTTTTTTATAATAACTTTTTTATTCTTTTATTAATAAAGGGACAAAACCACCATAACCAAAAAGGTTATGGTGATGAAAAAACCCCTTCCTAGAACTAAGAAAGAAGATTTACATACCTTAGAAATTAAAGGAAAAATTCAAAGAGAACAAAAACTAAACAAAGCTAAGCAATAAGAGAGAAATGGCTAAACTTTCGCCAAAAGCAAATGCCAGCGGAGGAGATGGTCAAAGCTGTAATGTCATATGGAAAGTAGGGAGAAAAAACCTTGACCCAAAGCCAACAACGAAAGAAGACCAGACAAATGAAGGTCTCAAAATTTGCAGCAGTAGAGTTAAAGGAGATATCATTCTGGTGTAGCCAAATGGACCAACTAATAGCAAAGAAGAGTGTTTTTCAAAATTTCTTCTGGAATTTGCCAAAGACAAAGCCCATCCAAAAAGTAAAAAATTGCCAATATCATACGACATAGCCAAAGTAACACCCCATAATTCAATAAAGAGAGTCCATATCCTCTAAGGAAAGGGACAATGTAAAAAAAAGATGGTTAATCAATTCCTCGAATATACAAAAAAAAAAACAACAAAAGTTTGAACCAGTAGGATAGAGACCTCTAGAAAATAAGAAGTCTTTAGTGGCTAAACCATTATTAACCATAAACCAACCAAACAACTCAACTAGTGTGAATTTTAAATATAAATAAGTATGAAATTTTTTTAGTGTCACATCGATGTAAAATGGTGTCACTTTAATGGATGATGCATTTAAGCACATACACTTGCAATCATATCAATCCTATGCAATTTCATGATTTATATATGGATCTCATAAATATAAACTTTACATTTATAACCTTCGAATTATTAACAGTAATAAATCATATATCATGTTGAGAAATCAAAACACAATTCACAAAAATTTTGAACACATATTCTAGCATAAAATATCACTTACAAAAATAACTCGGCACTTTAGAATTCAACATTATTGTTATCACTATCAGCATTTGCTACCTATTAAGTTATGATTAGAAAAATGTATGGTGTTACATTTTCCCCTCTTAAAGATAATTCTTCCTTGAATTATTCATTAATACGTATCATTAGAAATGGAGAGCTGGGGATACTTCTTTCTTTCATCCTTACTATCCAAAGTATATTATTTAAGGTTGTGGTTTTGTCGCTAAATTTTGATCATGACTATATCTTTGTTCCTTAACTTTTGGAATTTCTTGTTAAGGATCTTCACTAGATTTTCTTCATTGGTAAGCTCACCACTCACTGTCATATCTTATGGTTAGAGAACATGATATGGAGTTGATATATATTTCTTTAACATAGGTTTATGAAATACAGGATGCCTATATGCTAACGCTGGTGGCAAGGCTAGTCTGTATGAGACTTCACCAACTTTATCAAGGATCTCATATGCAAAATATGTATCAAAGGAATAATTTCATTTTCATGCAAAATCTCATGACACCTTGTGTTGATGATACATTCAGGAACACTTGATCCCCAATAGTGAAGGATATTTCTTTTCTTCTAGGATCCATATAGCTCTTTTTGGTAGTTCAATCAGGCGTCTAAAAGGAGGTGAATTAGATGACTCTAAAATTTTCTCACCTTTTCTTTTTCTGCTTCTAATCTCTCTCTTGTGTGATGAGATGAATGAAAATAATTTTTTTTCACTAATTATGAAAAGATTACTTCAAGTGTAAATATGGCTGGTTAGATTCAATTGCGTCGAAGATGAAACTGAAGCTAACCACATTGCTTAACTGTGGTTGGATGCACTCTATAGATATTATCAATAGTTTACCAGTTATGCTATTAGAAGCACTAGCAGCAAAGAATCTCAATTTAATGTTTTTCAAATTTAAATATGAAATTTGTTGCACATAAATTGATAAGTGAAAAGGTTATCTTAAAACACACTTTTAGATGAGAGATAACATAATGGGAAACAAAAATATACATGGGAATTAGAGGCACAACGATTTAATCCTAGTTTAGTACTAAGACCTATACCCACTCCTTAAGGATCACACTTTAAGATTTTCATTATAACACCTCTATTTCAATGGGCTAGATAAAACTCTTTTATAGCACTTAGATGCTAACCCAGATAAGGATACATTCCTTACCTAAATCCCTCAAACCTTCGTTAGGCATCTGAACAACCTCTAACCTATAGAAGGGATATATGACCCTCACAATCTATTATTAGGGACATCTGTGATTCCCTCAAACTCAACCTTTTAGGCTCAACAGCCACTGGAGGGAGAATACAATTACAGAATTGCAGATTTATAAAATAAAATAAAAGATATAAATTTTTATATGGATTAACTTAAATGCTTATAGAATTTGCATGTGAAAAGAATTTTTAGTAAGGTCTCAAATTTAAGATGATGTATACAAAATAGTTGAAACAATTTGAGATAGAGTTAAAGCATGAAATTTCTTTTCTAGTGATGAGTGAGAAGTAAATGCCTCAAGAGACATTAAAAATATGAATTTTAATGCTTCTCTTGAACTTTTGATTTTAAAAGTTTCTTCTCAACTCATCAAAATGAAAATGGTGGATATTTATAGAGGTTGAAGATGAATAAGATTTTTAAGGGGGAAAATTCAAATTTCAAAAAAGATACAAATTAAAATATTGTTTCATTAGACAACAACTCTTTTCTATTGAAATTTGTGTATGTCTACTTCTTATCTAACATTAGATAGACAGGTGACAGAAAAGCAGACTTCTCATGTGAACAATAGTAGAACAGAAAAATCCTTAAATGCTTCTGAAAAATGACTGTTAAATCTAAACCTAGGAAATATGTTGTAAAAAGTTATTTTATAATGTTAGATGCAAAGTGACAGTTTTGTTTTACTTCTAAAAGTTCAATTTTGTCCAAAAGAATTTTATATGGAGATATGGAAAACACGTGATGCATGAAATACATATTTTAAGTGTGATCCATTTAATAATAAGTCAAAATAAATTCTTATACATCTAAACTACCTAATTCCTTGATTGCCTTGACTTCAGGTGCTACTAAAAGTATTAGATGTACTAGCATCTAATTATCTTTAGATAGCATTACATATAATAGAAACCACAAACAAGCTAAACATATAACATATCTAGAGAGTTATAGTTTTGTTATTGTCAAAATAAGATTGTTAAACCAGTGGGCTACAATCTCCCCCTTTTTTATGATGATAAAGCTTATGCAATTAAATTAACAAAAAGATAGATTCAGAAATAAGAGAGAATAAGTAGTTAGCTCCCCCTGAATCTAATCATCATATATTTAATGAGATATGAAGATGTACAAGATAGAGAATAGGAAAACTTAATTTTTCTATTATAAACATCCAAAAATTCAAGTGAAGCGCAACATGGCTCCCCTTAAGATCTTGCCTTTTGCCTAAAAGTTTAGTTTCTACCCATTACAACCACTTAATACCATATTCACAAAACCCTAAGCAGCTATAAAAAACAACAGAAAACTTAAACACAAAAACACATATCCTTCTCCCCCCTTTTTGTCATTAGCAAAATAGGGGAAAAGATCAAAATTCACCAGATAAGAAAATACAAACCCAAAATAAAATCAATTCAAAATTCAAAAAGCATAAAAAATACAATCATAAAGGAAAATAAATTTAGAAGTATATGCTTCTAATCACACTTTGATCTTCAATCTTGACTAGCTGGTTTTCTTCTCTTCTTGAGCCCTCAAAATAGTGGTTGTAACTAAGGTACTTTGGGTAGTACCTACTGGAGACTTAACTTTAGGCTTCATTTCCTTCACATAAGCTGCATTGTTTGATAGATGCTTTAAGACATTCTCAAGGTTGGATTTGGTGGATTGGAGAACATTGACTATCCTTTTTTCTATGCTGGCTATTTTCCTGAATAGCTCCTCCTGAACTTTTTGGACCTTATCAGAGAGTCTAGTATCAAGTTTTTCTAGGTTCTTCCCATATGAGGATTGCATCTTCTGTATCTCTTCAAGAACAGCCTACTTAGATGCTCTCACTTCTAACATCATCTCAGTAAAATTGACAGATGGATTTGCTTCTAATTTATTCTCTTCCAGTGGCTCCTCATTTGGAGAGCTGTCATAATGCCTCAAGATCTCTCCAAATGACTCATTATCATCATAGTCCTCTTCAGTAAAATAAAAATACGGGACTTTTTCCTTTTTCATAACATACCCTCCTAAGCTCTGAATGTCCATTAGTTCAGCATATACTTTTTTTTATTAAGGTCTATAGGAGAGTTAGCAGTATTGTCCTCTAACTTGCTAGACTCAGTTGCCTTTATCATAGCAAGAACCTCACCTACTATATCCTCTTCCTTATAAGCTTCAATCAAGGGTTCTAACATCATCAGACTCTAACTCACTAGACTCATCCTTAACAATATGTTTTCCCCTCCTAGTAACATGTTTTTCTCTCACAGGTTTGATCTCGTAACCTTCAACTACAACTCTGTCCTAGGATTCCTTAAAAGATCCATCCCTATACTTAATGTTCTTCAATGTTTTCTCACCTAGGTAATCTGGCTTCCTAAGAGAAGAGGGGTTCTTAAGGTCTACTCTATAGTGAATGAAAATTTTGGTCAACTGAATGGCATATGGCATTTTCCCAAAGGATTTCACACTACCTATAATGTTCAGAATGTAGTAAGGCAATTTAAATGGTTTCATTTTCATGATGTTCCACATAATTCAAGTATCATCATTAGTTACATAATCATAACTACCTCTCCTAGGATATATAATATGGAAGAAAATTTTATGAATCATTCTCCCATGTAATTCATACTCAGTAAAGGTTGTGTTCTGATTACCTGAATCCTTGCCCATTAATTCATCTAGAAACTCTTTCTTATTGTATCCTTATAAATAATTTGAGTCACCCCACATTCTTATTCCTATGCCTAGCAGTTCTTGAATCTTTGCATACAGCTCAACTGTAATGGTCATGGTTTGACCTTCTATTAATGCTTGGATCATCGAATCTTACTCCTTAGAGATAAAGATGTAGAATTCCTTCATATTTTCTTCGAAGAAGGGAAGGACTTAGGTTAGAAACAAGATCCAATTTTGGAACCCAAACCACTAATTAAATCTGTAGGTATCTACTTCGAAGTTTTTCAAATCAATGACGTGATAATAGATTAGGGCTAGTTTACTAAAATCTTAAGCGATGGATGGAGCGGGTGAGGATTGCCTAGTTTTGCATTTTTGGGTTTGTGGAGAGGAGATGTGAGCTTTCTCTTTCCTATGGTGATGAAGAATGGAAATTTTAGGGGTTTTGAGTTATAGAGAAAGGAAGGAGGTGAAATGTTAATTTGTTGTATGAAATAAGGCATTTATATGAGACAGGAGAGAAAATGATGGGTTTGAATTTTGAAAATCAGAAAAGAAGTGGAGGAGTTTACTCGGTAACTGTTATTTAATTAACTAACTAGCTTTTTTGGTTACCAAGGAAGATGAGAGAGAGAGAGAGAGAGAGAGAGAGAGAGAGAGGGCAGTTTTCTCATATGTTTAGAGAAGAAAAATAACATATTTTTATATTATATATATTTTTATTTTTATATTTATCTTTTTCCTTTTTGTTATTATTTTCTTTATTCCCAAAAAGTGTTACTTGAAAAGTTGGCATGATCAATGATAGGAGCTGTACTCATTGTACATGGGTCAATGTGAAATTAAAATTATTTCAACACTCTTTGACTTACCTATGTCGAACAAAACAAATCATATAGCACATAAAACAAGTAATAGGAATTTTATTAGACACACAGACATTTAATGCTCGGAGAGAGGGATCACTGAACATAGATGTTAGATGTTAATAATCCTAATCATGTTTCTATATGGGAATGCATCTAAACATGCATTTAATATGAGAAACACAATTAAGTTCTGGATAGGATACCCATACAAGAGATCTTCTGATATTGTAAAATTGCTCTTCTAGTAAGGGCTTAGTCAGGATATCTGTTTTTTACTAATTAGATGACACAAGCTCCAGTTGGATGTCTACTATTTAGACATGATCTCGAATGAAATGGTGACGGACCTCAATATTTTTAATTCTGGAGTGTTGGACCAAATTTTTGGAAAGGTTGATGGCACTTGTGTTATTGCATCTAACTAGAACTTCTTTGAAGTTCATGCCACAGTCCTTTAGTTGTCTCTTCATTCATATGATCTGAGTAACACACTGACAAGCTGTAACATATTCAACTTCAGCAGTAGAGGGACTTACAGATGTTCATTTTTTACTAAACTAGGATATTAGGCAATTCCCCAAGAATTAGCGAGTTTTAAATGTGTTTTTTCTATCAATTCTACTACCTACATAATCAGCATCACTATATCAAACAAGCTCAAGATTATTGCATTTAGGATGCCATAGACCTAAATCAATGGTTCCACTAAGGTATCTAAAGATACACTTTACAGCAGTTGAGTATGACTCCTTTAGATCCGTTTGGAATCTGGAACACAAATAAACACCGAAGTGGATGTCAGGTCTAGAAGTAATTAAACATAAGAGAGATCCAATCTGACCCTTATACAGCTTGATGTCTATGAATTTTCCAGATTCATTATTGTCCAACATAGTTGAAGGACTGATAGGTGTATTAATACTCTTTAGATCTCCCATTCTGAATTTAATTATAAGTTCCTTGGTATATTTAGATTGACAAATGAAGATGCCTTCATATGTTTACTTAATTTGCAATCCAAAGAATAACTTACATTCACCCATTAGACTCATTTCAAAGTCATTTTACATATCTTTTGAAAATTGCTCACATAACAATTTTTTAGTAGATCCAAAAACAATATCATCAATATAAAATTGTACAATGAGTATATCATGATTAAGTGTTTTATAAAAAGAGTATTGTCAATTTTACCTCTAGAAAATCCTTCTTTGATGAGAAGCTTGCTAAGGCACTCATACCATACTTTAGGGGTTTGTTTCAATCCATAAAGGGCTTTTGTGAGTTTATAAACATGATCAGGCTTATAAATGTTTTCAAATCCAAGTGGTTTCTTAACATATACTTCCTTATTTAAGTAGCCATTCAAAAATGCACTTTTAACATCCATTTGGTAAAGTGTGAAGTTTTTACAACATGCAACTGCACATAGAAGCCTAATTGAATCTAATTTAGCAACATGAGCAAAATTTTCTTTAAAGTCTATACCTTCTCATTGGTTATACCCTTAAGTAACTAATCTAGCCTTATTTTAGGTTACAGTCCCATGCTCATCTAACTTGTTCCTATAGTCCCATCTAGTTCCAATGACTGATTGATACTTAGGTCTAGGCCCCAATTTCCACACTCGATTTCCTTTAAATTGATTAAGTTCTTCTTGCATTACCTCAATCTAATTCTCATCATTTTATGCATCTTCACATGACTTGGGTTTAATTTGTGAGATAAATGATGAATCTAGTCATCTTTCTTTGTGAAGGGCTGCCAAGAATATTCTCCTTTGGATTATCCCTATTATGTCTAATCCCTTTGAAGATCAGAAGTGTGGATTTCATTATTGTCATATGGCTCCAAATCCTTGTCTTTATTAGCTGCAAAGTCCTCATCACTATCAAGAGCAGACTCCTTATCATCATTAGGTGCAGACTCTTCTGGCTTCTGGGCATCTTTAGCTTTGTTCTCATCTCAATTGATTTCATCATTAGTGGGAAAGCATCTGATTCATCATCTTTTCTTTTCCTTTCATCACAATAGTTAGATTCAATAAAAATAACATGCATAGACTCTTTCATTACCAGAGTTCTTTTATTAAACACTGTATATGCTTTTTTAGTGGTGAAATAGCCAAGAACAATACCTTTATTAGATTTTGAATCAAATTTCTTGTTATTTAAGATGAAATATTTACATACACATGCATGAAAGTATGACAAATTGGGCTATCTACCCTTCCACATATCATAAGGTGTCTTGTCTAGTTATGGTCTAATTAGAACCCTATTAAGAATTAATACGGCCTAGCATTAGCCAGGTTCAGACTCAACCAAGGATTGGGGGTTAGTCTAAACCCCTTAGCACCTTGGTTCCTCCTGAACCCCCAGGCCCTCTACAAGTTTGTGTCATTAGCCTTCAGTGTTCAGAGGTTGTCAGAGACAGGTGTTCACAAAGCCCTGAAATTGCTCAGTGGTCACATCACAAGTCCCATCCTTAGGTACTCTGCAACACACCTAAAGCAGACACGTGTCCCACTGCAGGGGTTTCCACCCTATAAATATAACATTTAAAGCCTCACACAGGTAAGTCCACTTTAAGACTAAAAACCTAGTTTTCCATCTTTAAGAGTTGTTCTCTTGAAGGTCGGAGGGTTTACGTTGGACACAAGTCCGACCACCCCTGACCATTGTTTTCTCTTACAAGTAGTTCAATTACAACTAAAGGAGTCACTCTTCAACAGCGTGTAAACCCATCACGCATCATTTGGTGACGTCTGTGGAAAATGTAGAGTTTCCTCACCAACTTTTTCTTTTCTTTCTCTGAGAATTGTCACACCTACAGTTCTTTCTTACATTTTCTCAAAAACCTGAACTGAAAGCTCTCGAAATGGAACCAACCCATGATGAAACCCATAATCTGGAGGACAGTCCTCCATCCACCAACACAAACCAAACAGCTAACACACCTATGAATAACCAAATACTAGTAGCAGCCTGGACCAATTTAACTGCCTCCTTCCAGACTCTCTAGAGCTTCATGGGGCAGCCTCAGATGCCAAGCTCCTCAACTCTAGCCCCACAACTCACACAACCCTTCACAACACCAGATTTAGTGGCTAGCTTGTAGAACTTTATCACTAGTCTTGTCTTTTTACTCCCACAACTCCAATCAAATACAGCACCGAACCCACCAACTCGAAAGACTAATGACCCCCCAGTAGCAAACAAAAGGCTAAACTTCAATACCCCCACTGGTGCATAACTAGGAAGAGCACCACCAATTAAACCCACAGAGGGGAGAGGAGGGGTCAGATCTATTGTAGAGATACCAGTCAGAGAGGAGAGAAGGAGGGAGGAGAGAAAAAGGTTCAGAGGGGATGATAGAAAAGACAGAGATCGACCTGCAGCTAGTGAAACCAATCGAAGCAAATGGGAGGATGACCGAAAAAGTTGGTCCCATAGGGATTCAAAGAGTAGACGAAGGCATACCCACAAATATGAGCCTCGAATAGGAGGTGATCAAGAGGCTTCGAGCCATCATAGGTCGCGAGTTGTGCTGAGAGAAGAAGTGAGGAAGTATGTAGAATAGATGGAAGGAGCTAAACCTGACCAAAGGAAAAGCTTCACCCTCAATCTAAAGTCTCCATTCTTCAGAGCCATTGATGAGTTCTAGATGCCAAAAAAAATTAAGCAGTCGCAGATGGTTAAATATGATGGCAGCCAGGACCCCAAAGCACACATTTTGGAGTATAAGCACCTAGTGGAGTTGCAGACCAATAGAGACGAGGCGTTGTGTAGAGCATTCTGAAGTACATTAGAAGGGGAAACTGTGAAGTGGTATGACAGCTTGCCTCAAGGGAGCATTGATTCATTTTGAGGACTAGTGAACCTGTTTGTGGAAAGATTCTCCGCCAGTATCCCAATACCTATACCAACCCGAGCCCTAGAGCAGATAAAGTAGGGTTCAAAGGAGTCATTAAGGGATTTCATAGCCAGATTCAACAGAGAGACCTTCAAGGTCACAGATATAGACGAGCCTCGAGTAGTGGAAGCTCTACAGAAATGCACGACACACCAGGACTATTTCAAAGCTTTAGTCCAAAGCTCACCCAAAACACTGAATGACGCTATGGCCAGTGCAAAGGAATATATTAAATAAGATGATGCCTTTAGAGAAAGTAGATTCTTTAGGAAGAAGAGAATGGATAAGGGGAGCTCATCATAAAAGAAAGGGAAGAAGGAAGAAGCTCCAGCAAGAATGGGGGGATCATCTGGCAGGCAAAATTCCCCACCAAAGCAGATTGAGCCACTATGGAGGGAGAGGTTCGATCCCTCTAAACTTACTCGCTTCAATGCCAAACCTAAGGTGGTTTTTGCTGGTTTTCAAGTAGAGAGATTTGGAAGAAGCCAAGACTAATTATGAAAGACCCAGAGAAGAGAGACAAGACCCAATGGTGCAAATTTCATAACACCCATGGGCACACCACCAACAACTGTCCCTCCCTCTTGGAAGAAATCAAGAGGCTGATACAACAGGGATATCTGAAAAATTACATAAAAAAAGTCGACCAAGCCAGACCAGCAAACCCAACGCAAGTCATACCAGTCGAAGATGGAGTGGCTACGGATATCCTTTGCCTTACTGGAGGACCAGAAGAGATCTCTCTAAAAGAGAAGGAAGCTTTTTAAACCCATGAACTATCTGAGTTCATCTTTTTTAATGGCTTGAAGCAACTTGCAGCAGGTTCGGCAAGTAGAGCCACCAGAAAGGCCGAAGCCATTGTCATAACAGTAGTGGTGGCTAACTTTTAGGTTCGAAGGATCTTTATAGATATAGGGAGCTCAGTGAACCTTCTATCTTGAGAGGTTTTCACCCAGATGGGGATACAGAGTTTGAAGATTCAGCCATTAGATGTGCCAATACGGACACTAGACCCGTCAAGTAAAAGAAGAGGTATTTCGGAGCTGAGAGGCAGAAAATTATTGATGAGGAAGTTGAAAAGATGACTGCAGATGGGTTCATTAAGGAGGTGCATTTTCCAAAATGGCTTGTAAATGTGGTGTTAGTCAAGAAAGTGAACAACAACTATCGTAAGTGCATGGACTTCACTTATCTAAACAGAGCATGTCCTAAAGACTCTTATCCACTATCTATGATAGACAAGCTAGTAGATGCAACGGGCAGATATAAATATTTCTCACTGTTTGATTCCAAGCAAGGCTATCACCAAATCAGAATGGATGAAGATGATGTGGAGAAGACTTCATTAATTATAGAGAAGGGAATGTATTACTACGTATCTATGCCCTTCAGGCTGAAGAATGCTGGAGCCACCTATCAGAGACTTATCAACAGAATGTTCAAGGAGCAACTAAGAAGGAGTCTCAAGGCATATGTAGATGACATGGTGCTTAAAATCATGAGCTTCTAGCAGCATATTCAAGACCTAAAAGAAGTATTTAAAGTGATGAATGCCTACGGAATGAAGCTGAATCCAGAAAAATGTTCCTTCTTCATCAATGGGGGCAGATTCCTTGGCTATCAAGTCAGTGCAAAAGGGATAGAGCTGAACCCGGACAAGGTCTGGGCCATCCTAGAGATGAACCCCCCAAGAATTGTCAAGGAAGTCCATAAGCTAACAGGCAGATTGGTGGCCCTAAATAGATTTATGTCAAAGCCCGGGGAGAAGTATCTTCCATTCTTCAAGAAGCTTAAAAAGAGTGACACCTTCAAATGGAAAGAGGATTTTTAGCAAGCCATGGATGATCTAAAGAGTTTCCTTGCTTCAGAATAGGTCTTGAGTAGGACACTTAAAGGCGAAGAGCTCCCGTTGTACCTCCCAGCTTCATAACATGCGGTTATCTCAGTGCTGGTTAGGGAAGAAGAAGGCCTCCAAAAATTAGTGTATTATTTGAGCAAGGTACTATAGGTGGCACAGTTAAACTACAACCCCCTTGAGAAGATGGTGTATGCCTTAGTACTCTTCTATAGAAAGTTCAAGGTCTACTTGGAAGAGCATTAAGGGATTGTAGTCATAGATAAACCCCTATATAAGCTCCTACATAAGCCAGAACTTTCTGGAAGACTACTTTGTTGGGCTGTAGAAGTGGGAGGATATGGCCTGGAATATAGGCCCAGGAAAGCCATCAAAGCTCAAACCTTAGTAGACTTCATTTCAGAATGTTCATTCCCACTAGAGGAGATGCCAGGTAGCAAGTCTCAATAGTAGCCTGAAGGTGAAATCCTGAGGGTTAAATGGGAGCTGTTTGCTGATGGGGCTAGTGGCAAGGGAGCCAGAGGGAGGTCTAATAGAGTTTTCCATAAAGTTGGACTTTACCATAACTAATAATAGATATGAGTATAAAGCTCTCCTTCAAGGCCTACTGGTGGCCGAGAACCTACATGTTCAAACACTGCACATCTGTAGCGACTCACAACTAGTATTAGGACATGTTAAAGGCCTCTACAAAGTAAGGCATCTGGACATGGTCAAATACCTAGAGAAAACATATTTGCATTTAAAGAAAATGAAGGAGAAGGGGATCAAAGTTGAATTCAAAAAGATCCTTAGGGCGGCCAATAGCATAGCAGACAGTTTGAGCAAGCTCGTAGTAGCCCATCCAGCTGACATTCCCAGTAGGGTATTTTTAAGGCTCCTAGCCCATCCATCTATAAAGGAACCCGAAGTTGTTATGTCTGCAGAGTTAGAACCCTACTGGATGGATCCAATAAGAAGATACTTTAAGGGAGGCAAACTCCCAGAGGTCTCGAAGCTGGCAAAAAAATCAAGTGGAGAAGCTCTCATTTCTCCTTATACAATGGGGTCCTCTATAAATGAGCCTTCTCTTTTCCATGGCTCAAATGCTTGACTCCCACTAAAGCTGAGTATGTATTGAGGGAGATACATGCAGGTGCATGCAAAATGCATGTGGGAGGAAAAACCTTAGCAGTCAAGGCCATCAGATAGGGATACTATTCACCTACCATAAAATAAGATGCTATGAGGCTGGTAAGAAGGTGTCAAGCATGTCATAGATTTACCAATTTGTGTAAGGCTCTAGCTGTAGAATAGGTGCCCATATATGGTTTGTGGCCCTTCACCACATGGGGGATGGATATTGTGGGACCTTTCCCAACAACCAAAGGCTAGAAGAAGTTCCTCCCAGTGGCAGTAGAATACTTCACCAAATGGGTAGAGGCAGAAGCTCTTACAATAATCACAACAGGGAACGTGGTGAAGTTTATATGGAGGAACATTATATGTAGGTTCAGAGTGCCTCACCAAATCATTAGTGATAATGGGAAGTAGTTTGATAATGCCAAGATGAGAAACTTATGTGAAGGCCTAAACATAAGGCAACATTTTTCCTCAGTTTCCCATCCCCAATCAAATGGGAAAACTGAGGTCACTAATAGAACCATTGTCTAAGGATTAAAGAAAAGACTCAAAAGGTGTGGAAGAAATTGGGGAGAGTAGTTGCACCATATGCTATGGGCCTACAGAAAAACTCTTAGAGAATCAAGAGGCGAAACACCCTTCGCCCTCACATTTGGCACTGAAGTAGTCCTCCCAGTAGACATTGGAAACCACAGTGGAAGAATATACTATTGCAGCGAAGAAGAAAATGACAAAGAGAGGAGGACTGATCTTGACCTGGTAGATGAGGTAAGAGAGAAAGTCTTCATCAAGACCCCAGCCTACAAAAATATAGTTGCAAGCTACTTCAACCAAAGGGTTAGAAGCATAATATTCAGGGCAGGAGACTTGGTGATAAGAAGCTTGGAAGCAACAGGGAAGCGAGAAGGCATAGGAAAGCTAGCACCAAATTGGGAAGGCCCATTCAAGGTAGAGAAAGCTATTGGCCCAACTGTATATAAGTTATGAACCATGGAAGACAAAGAGCTGCCACGCATATGGAATGTTCAACACTTGAAACTATACTATTCTTAATCATAAATGAAAAGGCATTCCTTTTACTACATTGTAAAGCTTAAAGCAACAAAGCCCAGCTTGATTGGTGAAAGACCCTCTAAGGGGGGCACAAAGACCAGCTTGACAGGTGAAAGACCCTCCAGAAGGGCACTACGACCTCTAGAGATTAGGCACTAATACTAACTTAGTTGGCGAAGACCTTCCAAGAGGGGCACCTAAGACCAGCTTGGTTGGCAAAAGACCCTCCAGGGGGCATTAAGACCTCTAGAGATGAGGCACTAAGACTAGTTTGACTAGTGAAAGACCCTTTAGGGTGGGCACTAAAACCTCTAGAGATAAAGCACTAAGCCTAGCTTGACTGGTAAAAGACCCTCTAAAGGGGACACCAAGCCCATTGACTGGCAAAAGACCCTCCAAGGGGGCATGGTGCAAGCACAATACTAAAGCTTCAAGGAAGCCAGGGAGTACATTAAGGCCTAAAGGACTAGAGAAGGACATTGAACCACAAGGAGCTAAAGGATATAAGAAGTCAGAGATGACAAGGGACCCTAAGGAGCTAAGGGAGACACTAGACTTTAAAGGGCTAAGGGCGACGTCGAATCCAAGTCAATAAAAACTAACATGAAGACCTCAGGGAGCTGACACTTAAGACCAGCCTTGACTAGCAAAGACTCTCCAAAGGGGGCACTTAAGACTAGCCTTGACTGGCAAAAAACCCTCTAAGGGGGGCACCTAAGTACATCCTTGACTAGCAAAAGACCCTCTCAAGGGGGCATCTAAGCACAACCATGATTGGCGAGTAACATTACAAATGAAGCACCAAGATAAACGAGTAAGGGTGCTAAACATTACTTAAAAGGCAAAAGGAATTTCCTAGATGAGGTCCTACCAAACAAAGCTATGATGGTAAATGAAGCCCAAGGCGTAGTTTAATTGAAGAAAAAATCGAAGCCTAAGGCACCATTTAGTTAAAGAATAAACAACAGAAATACACAAAGAAGATGAAAGAATAATTAATTTTATTACAAAGGAATGATCATTTACAAGAGATCTTATAATGAATCTGAATAAAAGAATGATTAAAAAAAATTTACAAAGTATATGTTACAAAATAAAAACTACAGTTATAATGATACAAATACAACCTATGAAGGAGGGACTTGGGAAGTGCTAGCTTCTTGATGCGAAAGTCAAAGAAAAGTGCTAATAGGCAGCTGATCTTCATTGGAGTGGCTGGAAGGAGATGCTAATTAAGGTTCCTTGGATTTTTCATAGACAAAAGGTATCTGCTCTAGTAAAGTGAGACCCGGAGCATCCATATTGTCAACGTACTCAGAAAGTTGGACATCTATCACATTCCTTTCTACGACCAGGGGGTTGAAGTAAGCCCTTGCTTCTGAAAATCTTTCAAACACATAGGTTAGGGCTTAATTATACCATTCAACATCCCTTTAGACTTCCTCGACACTAAGCCATCCCTTGAAGAAATGGGATTCGGCAAACTTGCAAACTTCCTCCTTCAGCAGCTAAGGCAGTCTCTCCATTGAGGCATCCAACCTCTTTACATATATGTCAGCTACCTCACTTGAATTACGAGCTTTGCTAGATGTCCTCTTAAAGCATTCTTCAATCTCAGTGTTCTTAACCTCCGGGAATTTAGTTCTCTGCCTCAGGTATTCATTGGCAGAATTTAGCTCTTCATTCCTCTTTTGGAGGGAGTCAAGCTCCATAACACGAGCCTTAAGCTCTACAGCATGAGATTCTGAGGCCTTCCTCTCAGTGACTAAGGCCTCTTTCTTTTCCTCGAAGGCCTTTTGAAGCATGGCCACTTCCCTATCCAATGCTTCATTCGAATTCCTACTAGCTTCCAAGTCATGAAACAACCCATCAAGATGAGCTACCACCTCCTGCAAATAAGGGGAATGGAGAAAAAAGTTAGTAAAAAGAAATAATGATAACAATTATAACAAAGCTTGAAAGAATAAAATACCTTCAATGTATGGGGATCCTAGCTTCTGGAGATAACTAGGCTCGGAAGACCTGAGGACCCATCTTTAGTAAGGAGATCCTGAGGAAGGTCAGCGCATAAGTTCCCCCCATAGGCCAAGGGGATGGAGAGGGTCTCACCACAAATGTCACCCATCCAATAATGGAGCTTCAATCGGCATCCCAATATCGATGCCTCTAACATCTTTAGCATGTGCAATAGGCCTATCTTCAGCTTTCTCAGCGAAGCCCCCCAAATCCAGTACGTCTTCAGTAAGGACCAGCACCATTGGGGGGTTCACCTCTTGTGCCTCCGATTGATGGAGCTCCTGAAGGTTATGACTGCCTCAAAAGAGACTCCAAGGCCCCATAGCTCCTTAGGTCTCTAATACATCCCTCAAGGCAGCAGGTCTGGCTTTGAGGATGACAGAAGTATAATGGGCACTCGTGTCAGCCCTGCCAATTGAACCAGCTGCATAGTCCCCTATAAATAAAACCAAAATAGAGTTAGTACAAAGTAAAGAAAAGAAAACAAAAGGCAAGAAAGATAACACTTATCTTGAGAGAGTGGCTCATATGAGGGTTCAGGTGGCAGAACCTGAACCAGCGAAAAGGGTTCAGATGGAAGAACCTGAACCGACAAAGAGGGTTCAAGTGGTAAAACTTGAATTGGCGAAGAAGGCATAGGTGGAAGAACCTAGACCGGTGAAGAAGGGGTTGGAGGAGTTTGGATCAGTGATTTAGCCAAAGCCTTTGTAGCCTTAATTACCTTTGATATATCCCCGGGGGTGAGGATACTCCATTGTGCCAAACTCTTAAAAGCCTCTGAGGGGTGAAGCTTCAAGAAATTCTTGTATTGTGGCACCGGCAAGGACCCGTCCGTCACCACGTGGACATGTTGATAGTATTGGCTCATCAACTTGTGGAACGACCAAAGGTTGGAGGTCATCTCCTCTAAAAAGTCCATCACTTAGCCATGGACTCGAGCAAATTCAGCATCATTATCCATAAGTCCATCCACTACCCCACTCTGGATGCTTAGGGGATATCTCCTTGGTCGGCCCAACTAGAAAGGACCTTCCTCCATTAGAACCATGGCTTCCCCAACCTCTTTAAATGCCCAGCAAAGCCTCTTTAGCTTCTACCTTTCAGACCTCGCCTCTGTAGGCTGGATGACAATGCTGGAGCCCCTCTGCCGGACTAACGATACATTAGGGGACTCCTCTAACCAATCCATGGCCACCTCAACACCCCCTCCTGAAGGACCACCCACCTCCTTTTCACCTTCGGCTACAGCAAGGGCAAGAGCGGATAGGTCGCACTCAGAAGAATACTCCATATCCTCCTTCCTAGCCTTGAAGTTCTTTAGGTAGTGATATTGAGGCACTTCCATGTTTACGTTGCTCAAAGCCACCACAGCTCGATTTTCTTCAAGGGTTCGCAGCCCAAGCAACCCGATCTTGAAGCATCAGATTGGCAAGAAAGTCTTGTTATTCACAGGGTGCAGGGGTCGATTCACCTCTAGGTAGGCATACTCCATTGACTGGGCCACCTCCTTCAGCACGACCCTTACCTTTTGAACAACTAGG
>CAOJBK010191087.1:0-20426 GCA_948294925.1 Codiaeum variegatum
TCATAGGATTCCTTCCTTGGTTACCCAAGTTAATGAATTCTTTCTTGGTTAAACACTTATCCCTACATACCACTGATTATGGCCACCACATTCCATATAGCAATACGTGACTAGCATCAGTATATAAGTAGTAACAAATCATAGCCGTCAATATGTAAAATAACATGTCACCTCAAGTCTAAGTATTATATGCACAATCATGATCTAGATGATGCGATATTGACTGGTAGGTAACAACCCATATATCCATCATCTAACGTCACTGTTTAACTTACTCATCTCATGATTTCTCATGTGTTGTTATAACATTACATATATGTAGCATGAGACTCAGTACCTCCTTATTAATAAGTATCCAATACTCATCATAGATGACAATAGAGGTGATGGTCTTCCGGATTAATGGAATCCCTACCAATAATCCTATGACCATAAACAACTTTAAAGCATTTGTTAAAAGGGAAATCTGTCACTCATATTCTCAAACTCTTTGAGAATATATTCCTTATAGAATACTTAAGGGATATATATATACATTCAATATAAGGAATGTTTTCACTTAAAGAGCATATATACTAAAGCCAGTTAGGTTTTCATTTACATTCACATGTTGAGTGTAAGCTCTAGGGCATACACTGCTAACACACATAAGCACTTAGCAGGATTGAGCTTAAGGTTATACTAGCAAAGTCTAAGGAAGAACTTCTCCAGTGCTTACAAATGTTGTTCGGCAGTACACTTTTACTCAAAATGTTGGTTGCCATTCTCTGATAGGTGGCTCTAGCATTCTTTAATCCAAATTGTATTACTCTGTAGTAGTAAGTACCCCATTATATAATGAGGGTCCTATTCTCTTTATTAGGAGGGTACATTGGGATCTTATTATATCCAGTAGCTAGATCGATTAGGTAAACCATTTCTTAGCCAACTAGTGCATCTATTATAGATCGATGTGTGGTAGAGGAAATTCATCTTTGGGGAAAGCCTTATTCAGATCTTGGTAGTCCATACATATTCTGACTTTCCTATCCTTCTTTGGTACTGGGACAATGTTGGCCTGCCAGGATGGGTAGCTGATTGGTTCAATGAACTGATGGAAGAGTTGTTTGAACACTTTTTCCTTTATTAGGGGAGACCATACTACTTTCAGTCGTTTGAGTTTCTGCTTGACAGGCTTGCAATCTGGATAGGTGGGGATCTTATGAATGATAATTCTTGGATCGAGACTGGTCATGTCACTGGGCTTCCTGGCGAAACAGTCATTGAACTTTATGATCATCTCTTCTGTAGCATTCTTGTTTGAACATGCGGATGCAATGAATGTATTTTTAGGAATTTCACGTGTGTCAGTGTTTATAGGCTCTTGAACTGCATCTTTTATTTCATTAATTTTATTATTCTCTTTTTTCGATTGATTGAGATCAGATTCATTAGTTAGAACATTAAAAGAAAACAAAGTGATAAGATCATAGTAAGAAAATTTTGTCATTTTATTGATAGAATTGGGAGAAAGGTCCACAATTACATTATATTCATAATTAAAATTAGGTGGACCAGTTACATCATCAGACTCAAAATTGGAAGACTTAGACTCAAACTTAGATTCAATTTCAGGCTCAAACTCAGTCTTAGACTCGGTCATATCTGGTGGAGAGAGGCTTTCTACATAGGACCAGTTCTCGAGCTTTTCCAGGGATGGCTTGATCAAGGCAGAGAGGTTAGTGTTTTCCTCCTCGTAAGATAGGATAGATATTTTGCTAAAGAGGCTAGCTTCCATATTTTCCTCATAGTCATCAACTAGAGAGTAAATCAGTTCAGTTGAGCATCTTTAGGTAGAGCTTTACATCTAAGAAAACTTCAAAACCAAGAATCCTGATACCAATCATGGGGTAGATCAAAGGCTCAGGAAAAGCACAGTAAGGAACTGTCTCTCCCTCTTTTACAAAGTATCCATTTAAGGTATTGAAATAGGTCCTCATGGAAATTTTAGCTTCTACCCCTTTGTTGGTTATGGAAGACCTTTCTCTTGCCTTGGCTTTTCCTCCTCAATTTCATCATTAGTTGGATAATAACCTAAGTCAAAAGGAGGAGTGGAAAATGCAAAATAATTGGGGACCTTATTCCTTGTTGATTCTTGCCAAGGCCCATATCAGGAAAATAGGTCATGTGCTTTATGATGTTTCCAATCATTGGGTTATAGTAAGGGTCAAAGTCCAGAGTGATTGCTTCTTTCAGATTTTCCGTAGTCTTGATGAACTTGACAAATGAGAAGCCAAATAAATGATATGCTAGAAACTTATGTTGAATTTCTAGAATGGGAACTGTGCCTAGGACTTCATATTTTCCAGACATGTTTGCTTTGATTGTGACTACACCATTCATAAATGGGAATTTGTCCCTTTAGTGCAGAATGGAAGGAAATGCCTTAGCTTGGTGGATCCAAGGTATTCCTAGAAGCAGGTTAAAACATGAAGGTACATCAGTGACTTAAAAGGGCACTTGAAAGGTTGTTGGGCCCATGGTGACTGTCAGAGTTTCCACCCCCAAAAGTTTTCTTTTGGAATTTTCATAAGCCCTTACTATCGGATCAGATGGAGTAAATTCAACACCTCCTAAACCTAAACAACTTGCTACCTTAAGAGGGCAGATATTGGGAGCAGACCCATTGTCAATAAGAGTCATTGGAACCATCTTTTCTCTTGTGATGACTGTAATGTACAGAGAATTATCATGGAGTCCTCCAGATGGGATTTGGTTATTAGTGAAGCAAATAGATGCCCCTTTTTTGAACTTGTAATGGAGGCAACTAAAGTGTTTAGAGATAGGTCAATTGGTTCTTGACATTGGCCCAGTGCCTTACAAAGAGCTTGGCAATGAGGATATAAAGACATTAGTAGGCTCCAGATTGAGATGGTTGCATGACTTTTCTTCAATTAGTTCAGCAAGGGATCCTCTTCAGGTTAAATAGTACCCTTAGATTGAGCCACCGGTTGGCTAACAGGCTGTGGGGAAATAGGTGCTTGTATAATTCTTCCACTTCTAGTGATGGCATCAATTTATGTACTCAAGTGTCTTAGGTCAATGGCATAGCAGTAGTCATATTGGATTGACTTCCCTAAGGAAGGTTGGTCATCCAAAGCATAGCAATTGGGGGAGATAGACTTCCCTAAGAAAGGTAGGCCATCTCCAATATAGGGATAATTTCTCAAAGGCACAATATCATATATGAGATGAGTAGGATCCCCTTTATCAAATTCCACCAAGATAGCATTAACATTATAATTAGGAAGAGGATTTGTGCCAATGTTAGTCGGAGGAGTAGGTGGGAGAAACTCATCAATTTCATCATTATAGGTATCTCATTTTATAAAAGTATTACAGATTGTTTCCTAATTTAGCTTTTGGGAATCATCAAGTTCAACAAACCACCTAAGAGCCACACTAGAAAATGTCTATTGAAATAACTAAGCAAGGAGCTCACCTTCGATACCTAATAGACAAAGTGCATCAATATCAGTCTTCATATGAGTTTTAAGACAAGTGGTGCCATTGAACTTCTTGAAGACCGGCATCTGAAATTATGGAGGCAACCTTACACTAGGGAATATGCTAAAAGACTTGGCAATATCACATCATCCCTCTTCTTGATAGCGTTGAGGATTTTCTGCATCTTCTCACACTTCTCGATAATAATCTACAGTAATGGATGACCTTGAATCCTTTTTTGGAAAGGATTCATAACAATCGGTGCAGCAGTTGGTTGAGTTTTAGGATCAACAGTAGTGGTGATTAGGCTGGAACCATCTCTAATATTGGGCATGATGACCTTTGGATAGAAAAGATA
Source organism: Codiaeum variegatum (assembly GCA_948294925.1). Lineage (NCBI taxonomy): Eukaryota > Viridiplantae > Streptophyta > Magnoliopsida > Malpighiales > Euphorbiaceae > Codiaeum > Codiaeum variegatum. The sequence goes on from CAOJBK010191087.1 coordinate 3,845, forward strand.
GGGTATCAGCTTTTGAGAAATGAGGCTAATGGCATGGAGGTTATGAATAAGGGTAGATTTCATTTTAGAGAACTTTTCTAGAATAGTTCACTTGATTCAAGTATTTTATATAGTGATGCATGAATGAAAATGGTTTCATGATGACAGAGATTAGAAATTTAGGGTACATAGGACCTAAGGTCAACTCTAATCATTACATAAGGGTTTGGTGGTTTGAAGGTTCCCCAGAGACTAGAGGTGCGATATACCTAACCACATATGAATCAAAGAGATTTATGTGGGTCCAATGGCTACGTGCAACCTCGTTATCCCAACTGATATGTTTAGCGGGGTCAATCCCAAAGAGGGAAGCTCACTCGATGTTACTTTCTTCTCGTGTTTACCTAGAAATACAGGTGCAAGTGAAGTGATGTATGCAACCAATTCCATACATTTTAAGACAAGATTATTTTTGTCAAAAATAGTCCTCTTATTTTTTTCAGTTTCAAAATGTCTGCATTGGAGTTTCCAGCTGTGAGGATTCGTTCGAACTCGCGGGCCGCCAGCACACCTTGGGTTTCTAGCCTCAAAGAAATTGACCATGTGGGGTCAGATTGCACATAGTGTCAAATTTGGTCAAGTCTCACTTTAGATGAACCCCTTATGGGCCTGTTAGGTGTACGTGTGAATGTGTGAGTCGCTACTTAAGTTTTAGAAATAAATTTATTCTCAAGGTAATTAAGAAACCAAAATTAACTCTAATTTGATGTTTTGCCCAATTTTAGGAAAAAGTGAGCCTAAAACCAAACAGTGGATTCAAGGACTTGTGATTGATAAAAACATTTATTTTTAGAAAATTAGTTCATTTTCTAAATAATTTTGGCTTAAAAATTTATATGGGTTTGGTTAAAAGAAAGGTTTTCGTGTATACATAGCATACCATTATAGTACATGAACAGGAGTAAGCATACCAAAATGATGCATGAGCAGATATAGTGATATGGATGACAGTTATAATGGAAAACATGATAAAATGATAAAAATAAAATGGGAGTCCTTTCTCTAGCCTAAAGGGGTACTAGGAAAGGCACACATCCATAAAGGCAATTTAAAACTAAAATAAATAGAACAAATAATTACAACAAAACAATGAAAATAACAACAAAGGGAATCCTTTCTCTAGCTTAAAAAGGTTTGGAAAAGGCACAAATTCCCTAAATATTACAGTACTAGAACAACAAGAATAAAAAAAATATAACTAATGAAAAGTAAAAATAACATAAAGAAAACATAAAAATAAAATGAAATAAAAGAAGAGAAAAGGCAAAGAAAATGATTTTGGAGTTGAAGCCTTAGAACGGCTTATCAGCGTATCTATTTGAATGTAAATCAAACCCCATGTCGTTCTCCCTTCTTGCGAAGGATGGGGGTTGTTTTGAAAAGTGGGTTGGTGATTGTGTGTTTAGAAGCTAATTCATATTATATTTATGAAGGAATTAACCAAATAAGCCATTAACCAATTCAAATTTTGATTAATAAAAAATGAGTTTGAATATTGTGAAATTGCCTAAGTCAAGTTTTAAGGCTTAAATTCAGAATCAAATTGAATACTTTAACATTATTGTATCACCTTTGGCTTTCAAGATTTCAGAACTGGTGCTTCGGAAGGTTTGATACGGTCGGAACGAGTTTCCGCTATGTTCAGAGAGGCCTGTCAATGAACTAGACTAGAATTGACTTAGAAATGTCAAAGTGAATTTTGATCAGAATTGGAGTATCTAGTGTTTCAGTTGGAATTTGGGTAGAGTTTCAGTGTTTAGAGCTATTTTTGAGAGTAATTCGGCAGAGTTTCTACGTCAAAAGAGGGTCCTGAACTGAGTGTTAGAGGGTTGAATTTATAGAAAAATCGAGTCGAAAAAGTTTGAAAATGGGCTTGCACGACAGGCAATTAGCGCCCGCATCAAGCAACTGGCGATCACACCAAGTAGCTAGCGCATGCGCTAGGCAATTGTGTGTGTGCCAATGCCTTGGCTCATGCGCTTGGTTTGCATTTTCGGTTCAGTCTAATTTGGTTTGATTTTTGAGTTTTATAGGTTCGTTTGAGCTTTGATTTGGGCACGGTTTGAACCAATGGACTCGTATTGATGGGCCAGATTTGATGGTGTAAAAATATGGGTTCACAATATTCCTTGCAAAATATTTTATCTGTAGGCTACTGGGCCTTATGGCTATTAGTGAAAATTGGTTGGTGTGAAAATGGACTTTTGCTCCATTTATTTATTGTACTGGATTTTTTTTTATTTGTATGGTGTCCTTTTTATGTGTTTAAGCCTTTATTAATGATAATATCATCTCTTTTATTGGCAAAAAAAAAAAAACTTTTGGATGGATCTCATGAACTTTTTTTTAATGTAAAATATCAATTTTAGTCTAGAGAATTCACGAACTATCAAATTTAACTTATATTAAAATAATTTTCAATTTGATCATCAAACTTTACATTTTGTTACAAATCCACCACAAAACTAAAAACAACACTGTTTATGAGGATGTGGACGTCTGCTTTACGACTTGGCTGATTGACGTTGTGAAAAGGCAGACGTCTACATCATCATAAAATAATGTCATTTTGAGTCTTGTTGTAGATTTATAATAAAATGTAAAGTTGGATGATCAAATTGAAAGTTATATTAATATGGGTTATATTTGATAGTTCATGAATTCTTTGGGCTAAAATTGATTCTTTTGCCTTTTATTTTTTTTAAAGAAAATCAACTTTGGAAATTTTACAAAAAACATACCAAAAAATTTAAATTAATTATAAAAATACTACTATATCAAGATTTCTTTTATAAAAATACTATTTCTATTTTGTTTTACAAAAATACTAAATATACATGATATATACCTGACATATATGTATTTGTCAAGTATCTGTAATATACATATTAATTATATGCAGAGGCAAATCTAGAACATAAAGTCAATGGGAGCAAGATTTTTTCCTTTTTAATTGATCCACATCAGCCACACATATGTATGAGAAAAAATAACATCACATTAATTTTTAAAAAATACTATCACATTCATATGTATATACACAAAATAAAATTAAAATAGAAACAATAATATTTATTCAAAAATTACAATTGTTCTCTCCGTAGTTTCATATTTTGAAATCTTTGTATAATTTTTTCATTACCGACACTATCAAACACCTCTTTCTCAATATTAAGTGATCATAAAATTATTCAATCATTCATGTACTATATTATTACACAATCGACTCTTAATAATATTCATTATAGAGAAACTCCTTTCTACAATTGTGGTAGCAACTTGTAAGATTAAATGTGACTTCAAAAGTAAATATACTAATGCATACATAATATATTTTTCAGTCTCTCCTAGTCTTTCAGACAAATCATCAATTGTTTTTAAATTTGAAAAATTATCTTTTGATTGTATACCAACTATATAACTATCAAGTTGATTACATAATGCCATTAACTCCACTGAAGAAAATTCATGTGGATAAAAGTGTGCAACCTGAATAAGTTTTTTCTTATCAAATGCATCAAATGAGACTTTTAGGCTCAAGCATACAACACAAATCAATAATTTAGTATTTACCTCCATAAATCGATTGTTGAGCTTTTGAAACTATATATCAATTATTTTGATAAATTAATTCAACCTTGAAATGATGTAAGTTTAAAACATATTGACCTTTATACCTTGATCTCCCTTTAAGAACAAACATTGCATCCATATCTAATGTAGCAATATTATGTTTCTCACAAAATAAAGAAACTTCTTCAAGTAAAGAATGCCACCCATCATTTCTTATTGCTTGTAATCATTGCTTGGATACTCCAACTAATGATATTTCTTGTATAATATCTTGATCCTTCCTTTGCAAAGCCTAAGATAATTCATTAGTAATTTCTAAAATATCTTTCATTAGGTGTAAATTAAAAATAAATTCAAATGATTATACTGAATTCGTAAAAGTAAATGCTTCAACTTGATGCTCTAACGTTTCATCATGTTTAATAGTTTAGAGTACATAAATAATAGGAGAAAACATAGTGATCAACCGAAGTAATGTGTTATATTTCAAAACCATCGAGTATCTCTAAGACTTGTCAAAGAAATCTCTTAATTTAAACCTCGCCCACTAGAGATCTCTCCTCTTTCTAATTCCTTCAAAACCTGACTAGTGTGTCTTTCTCTAAGCATATCTTGATTTTGCATGAATCTCCAACTATATTTGATAAATTAGCAATTAAATTAACAAAGCAATATCAACTTGTTTTGTGGTGAATGCTACAAATGCTAGTTGGAGTTGGTGAATAAAACAATGCACATACAAAGCACATTAATTCTCTTTCAAAATCAAACTTTTAATCCCATTAAATTCTCCTTGCATGTTACTTGCTCCATCATAGTCTTTCCCACATATTCTAGACAAACTCAAACCGAATTTAGCAAATAAAGACTCCAAAGATAACTTGAGTGAGAGAACAGTAGTAGAAGAAAAATAAACAATACTAAGAAAACATTCTAAAACACATCCTTTCTTGTTTATATTAAGTAAAACAACTACCATTTTCTCTTTAACTGATACATCTCTGGATTCATAAATCAATATAGAATATAAATCACAACTAAGATCATCAATAATAACTTTTGTTTTCTTACTAGCGACAACACTAACAATATTCATTTGGATCTCAGAAGCAATTAATTTGAGGTTTCCAAGAGCATTTTTAAAAACTTTAATGATGGAATAATTATGATTAATGAGAAATCATACCATCTTAAGTAAATTTCTTAGATTTCTTGAAAATTCAAATACATTATGACCTCGAAAGGCTAATGCTTGACGTAAAAGAAGCCAAACACATTCAACTATAGCAGTTAATTATGTTTAATATGTCTTTTTAGCTTGATCAGATTGTTGACTTATAGCAACTGCAATATGTTGCTTTTGGTTCAATAATGTGACATTTTTTTCTTTGTGTGGTCATGTATACTATTAAAATTACCAACATGGACTTGTAACCTACCTTTTTTTTTTCCAATTTCTAAAATTGCCAGTAAAAAAAGAATCACCACTCCCTTGCTCTCCATACTCAGGTTCATAAGATAATAACATGAATAAAAAATTACATCATTTGATATGCTATACTCTAACCAATCATCAAACTCTTTATACCAATCCGGATTAAATTTATGCAAGCTCTTTCCAAATTAGTTTGTGGAAAATTATGCTCTTTTGGTTGACAAGAACCTTTTTGTAGATAAGCCAATTGAATGTTATCTCGATTATTGGGATGATACTTTGAAATTTTTGGTCCCCGGCCAGGATCTGCAGGTAGATTTTGCAAATCAACTTTCAAAAATTTCTTTTCAATTGTTGTTTTTCTCTGAGAATCTTGAGACACTTGAGCAGAAGATGATTGTTTACATTATTTTCTTTTTAGATATTTGTCTATTTTTAAAATTTGTAATATAAAAAATAATTATTAAAATTTTAAATTAAAAAAACATATTAATACTTTTTAATAAGTAAAAAATTTATAAAATTTTAACATCCTTCAACAATGGATCAATACTTTATCAATATAATAATAAATATTATACCACTTATACATACTATAGACTTTGAATAAAGAAATTGCACTTATAATAAGACAAATTACTACAATTCTTCAATAACTAAAAGCACATTGTTTTTGGTTATATATTTGTGTATATAATATGAAAACAATAATTTAATAATAACCCTACCCTCTAGTGCTTAGTATAGGGAGTAAGGTACATAACATAGTGTATTGGTCGAATACCTATTGGGATGGATAGACAATCATATAAGTAGGAATATGTGTTGATTAACTAAACTAAACTAATAATTAATGAAATAAACAATATGATAAAGGAGTTAGAATTACAATATCAGAAAAAGTCATGCAAGGATAGATGAACATATAATTAGAAGAATGACTTAGAGTTTCTACATGCAACTCTCATTGTCATGCAAAAGTGTTATCATTTAGAGATTGCAAGCATCCTCATGTCAAAGAAAAGATAAACAATAACCATACAAACATGCCAATTCTAATGTCCATTAAAGGAGATTGCTTGTCTCTAATTCAATCTTATGCTTTAAGTAATTCCAACTAATTTCCACCAACTTATCCCAACTCTCATTATGAATAAGTTGATTATGAAGTTATATATGATTATAAAAAATAAACAACAAGTTCATGCCAATAAGAATTAAATCATAATCATAAAAAATATAAGACTAATTCATCATTGTAATCCTAACTACACATTTTGCCTAAGAACATGTGTACATGCATCAAATGAACATATACAGTATTCATGATGAATACATAATTAAATAAAGAGAAAGGAAGAAGATATAAATAAAATAAGACTCCTTTATTCTTCAAGAAATTACTTGAACAATGCTTGAACACTTTAAACTTCTAAGTGCCTATTTAAAGGACACTTGATACAAGAAAACAAAGACTTAAACCAAAAGTGTTTAGAAGAATTTTTAGAGTAAGGAAAACTAAATACAAAGATAACAATACGATGTATTAATGATGTATAAAACATAGCCAAGGCAGGGTATTTATAGGCCCCAAGGTATCCTAAGAAAAAATGTTAAAGGGGCGCAGAAACTACTCATGATAGGGGATCATGACTCGTGACCAGAGGCTACTGTCACGAATCATGACCAATGGTGGTAGGTTATGATGCTAACTGGCTACTTGGTAGGGTTAGCTAGTGATGTGCACCAACTGTAACACCCGTAAGTGCACGGGGTAGTATCAAGTAGTAAAATCGGCAAGTCTCGATATCGTTCTCCTAAGGGATTCGTTGATTTGTTCGATCAAGCACCAACTCATTCTCCTAATTTATTGTCTAACTCACAATAATTTTTGGATTTATACAGTAACTTTCAACTACTGTAAACTTTAAAAAGCTAAATTTGAATTCGGCACAATTCCAAAGAAATTGAAAATCAATTTTGGAAACTAATGATGGATTAAGGTGTCTACCTAGATTTCAACTCGTATTAACTCAAATTGCACGTTTAACTAACAATCCAATGAATTTTTTAATCAATCATCAAATGGGATTTTTCACAAAACTAGGTTCAACCCTTTCTCAAGTGATCGAACCCTTAATTTCTAAGTAATAGGAAGAGAATCTTTTCTCAATCCTATTCAATTAGAAAAAACAGGAAGAATTAATAAAAAACATGAACCCCTAGGTTTCTATGCATCAATCTCTAACAAACACAACAAACCTATAACGTTTTAAATGTTCTAAGTTTAAACTTTCTATTTCTAGTGAAGCCTAAACAACAAAACCCAAGAACAAGCATGCTATTGCCATTGATTTATAGAAAATAAAAATCAAAAGCCAAACTTGATGAGGAATCTAAACATTCATTGATTAAAAATGTTAATCAATCCATACAATTGAGTAATACTTGTCTAATCTAGGTAGACAAGTATATTTAGTTCATGATTAAAGCAAAAGAACAAGAAAAATAGAAGAAAGTGTAGAAATCTATGGAACCCATGAAAATCCACTGAGATTTCCACCACTTTCTTGTTATCCTTGCTCTAATGTGGGATGATGATTTATAATCCACCCTCAAAGACCTTCCTTGATCTCCTTTTCTTAGGCTCTTCGCTCTTTTCTAGGGTTTCTAAAGCCTTAAAATGATTTCAAGTGAATTTCGGCAAGAGTCCTGTAATTCTGAAATTTTTCAGCTTTTATATAAGTGTCAGAGTGCTTGTCACAAGCGAATCTCATGGCTTGTGCCATTGCCCGTGACAAGCCTCTATGTAATTTTACCTTTGGTGAGAAACAGAGAGCTCTCATGTCCCTATCATGGCCCATGACGGGGCCGTGAGAAGCTTTTATTTCTCTGCATCTTTGTTTTGTCTTCTCTCACGGGTGGGATCCTCTCTATCATAGCCCGTGACGTCGGCCGTGACAGACCCTCTAACCTTCAATCTTCAAGAATTCTCATGGGTTGTCTCACAAGCTGTGAGGCAGCCCTGAGCTTTGACTTTTTGCTCTATTTTCATGCATTTTATTTCCTTTTTGAGCCCGAACCTTGAAATAGTTCCTCCTAGATTTAGAATTCAGTTGATTACCTAGAAATGGCTAAAAACACCGAAACAAACACATTAAATTCAATTTAACAAGTAAAATTCACCAAGAATATAGGGTAAAATAATGTATAATTTGCTAATTATCAAACTCTCCCACACTTGGACCTTTTCTCGTCCTTAAGCAAACCTAACCACAATCAATACAATTCTCACTTTTAATATATCAAAGACTAAAGAAAATTTAGACAACAAAAAGAGTAAAAATTCAGTCACATAGACATTTGGTTTTCACGATGCATTGGTTTCATGACTAAACTAGGGACACAATTATCAAGTTTGAAATCCATGAAGATACATTCTTACAACCTAGCTCTAAAGCAATTCAATCACCACACTGAGTGTTTAGCCTAAAAAACATGGCTCCATCAAGTAATTAAATCTAAGCATTCCTTAAGTAATTCAATTTCTTGGGAGTCGAAAAAGTTTTTCTTTATTTAATGCCAAACATCATGAGATTTTCAAATTCTTAAGGGACTCAACTTAGCTAAACCCGTCACTAGTCTTTTGATGCGAAGGTAAACGCTTTATGGCACCTACCCTTGGTTACTCAACTAGTCACAGACTTGTTTAGACGGTTACTAGCACTATTCATGATTTCATTTTTTTAGATATCGCTTTGCGCAATACGAAACCAACGGAATAGAAAATAATTTTCAAAGTCCCTTTTTACTTTTTTTTTTACAACTTTTCTCATGAGTACAATTTATTTTCAATTTGGCTCCATTTCCCAAGAAAATCTATCAAAAAATCAAGTACTAACTCTAGTTTCCTACACTGACTCATGCTAAGAGAAAAACTAGATACTCAACCATAACTAAAAGCCTTAAAGCCTAGTCGTGGGAACCATGCCAAGTGGATTCCTACTTTTGACCACTATGTCCAAAGTTTAATAAAAAAATTCAAATTTATTGTGAAAACTAAAGTCTATGTGAGTGAATTAAAAAAAATTGTCCAATTTTTAAAAGTCTTAAATAGATTACAAGTGAAACTTATATCATGTTGTGCTTAGTCTATCATACATGTTTCAAACCTTCATACATAATGATAATTAAATTATCATATAACCATGCATACAAGCAATAGTTTACCCCCCACACTTAAACCACACATTGTCCTCAACGTGTGTAAAAATAAAAATAAGAGCAGGGAAAAGCAAATACTACTCTGAAATAGAATGTGTCCAGCCTTCCAAAGTAGTCTGAGTTATGAAGTTTAGGAATTAAGCTACATATCAAGGTTAGCCTTATTGGTTTTAAAACAAAACCACAAAAAAAATATGCAGTCATCCCAAAGTCATAAAATAATGAAAAAAAAAAGAAATAGCTAAACATGCATAAAAATGAACATAAGTTCAAAATAAGGAAAACTAAGAAACAAAATAAAGAGTTCTGAGAGAGAAAAAGAGAGCTTGAGAGAGAGAAATTGAGGTGTTTTAGAAAGAGTAATTGCAGAAACTGGAGTGGGGAGGCATAAATGGCTCTGTTTGGGGCTTAAGAATGAGTTTAAAACATAAAATAGGGCCCTTTTTTATCAGTATAGAAGGCTCTCACAGTCCCCGTCACGGGCCGTGATGGTACTCGTAAGAGGCTTCTATACTGCTTTTCAAAAAAATTTCCATGACCTCCCTTTGCTGTTAGACACGCCCATGCTGGCCTTCACTACCTAGTTAAGAGAGATCTCACGGTCCCTGTCACAGCCCGTGACAGAGCCCTGAGAAGCTACTACACTGGTTTTAAAAAATGCCATGGTCTCCCTCCATTTCTGAGACTTGCCCATGCCGCCTTCAATAACTAGTCCAAAGATCTCCCACAATCCCTGTCATGGTCCATGACGGGGCCCGTGAGAAGCTACTGGACTATTAAAAATTTTTTTAGTTTTGCAGCCCCATCTCACGGCCACTGTCACTGCTTGTGAGGGGGACTATGACAGGCTACTGGATTGAGATTTTTACTCCTTTTCACCAATATGCTTACCTTAGTTCGAGCCATGAGTTTTTAGGACATTTCATGACTCGAACCACTCACATTTTTTTTGTTGAATGTAACGCATAATACCTGCAAAAACCTTTGGATCAAGTATGGAATCTATTTTCTCTCAAGTAACTCAAAAGAAATCAACTAAAACATAGCCCACCGAGCGCTTCTTTAACATCATCCTAGCTGGATGTTAGGTGAGGTTGTCACCCTACCTCTTATGAAGCATAAAAAACTCCATAGCACCTATATTTTCCAAAACCAACACATTTCACCTCAATCATTCTACATAGTTTTGTGTTTAAATACTTTAAACATGACTATATCATGCATTTAGGAAGCCATACCTTAGCTCCTTGCTTGAGCTTTACCTCTTGCTTCCTTTTTGAATTTTTGCTCACGTCTTTTGTTGCCTCACCCTTGGGCTTCATAACTTTGAACTATGAGAGTTCCTTCCTTTCCACCTCCTTACTCTTCGACATTCCTTTACCTTTTTTTAACACACACTCAACAACTTTATCATTCACTTTTAAATTCCCCTATGAGCTTTTATTTTTAATTACCGACGCATAAAAATTAACTTGCTCATGGGGTTGTGTGTGTGCTTTGATGCTAGTAAGTTGGAAGAAAATGCTCTCATATGCCACTTTAAGTGTTATCTTAGCCTTATGCACATCAGTGATGGCATAAGTGATGGCCAAGAATGGCCCACCCAGTATGAGCGAGTTGTCGACATTGTCTTCCATCTCAACAACAAGGAAATCAATGGGAAAAATGAAATGGTCGATCTTAACCAACACATCCTCTATGATACCCTTAAGTTATATGATAGACTTGTCAACTAATTGGATGCTTAGGTGTGTTGGTTTGGGCTCACCCAATTTCAAAGTCTTAAAGACTTGGTAAGGCATCGAACTCACACTAACCCTAAGATCGGCTAAAGCTTTATCAATATGTAAATTTCTAAAAGTACAAGGGATAGTAAAACTCCCTGGATCTTTCAACTTCTTCGGTAGTTTACAGAGATTGGTAGAGCTTCCCTTTGACAATTGTACGACAGAGACCTCCTCAAGGTTTCCCTTCTTTATAAGCAACTCCTTCAAGAACCTTGCATACTTTGGTATCTGTAAAAGAGCTTCCACCAAAGGGATATTAATATGTAATTTCTTGAAAAGTGATAGAAATTTACCATAGTTAGGATCTAGTGCATTTTGCCTAAGCCTCGTCAGATAGAGCACCTGAGGCTTGTACTCCGGCTATGGGGATTTAGGTCTATCTGCTTTATTCTCTTTAGCTTTCTCTTCTTGTCCCATCTCTTTTCCACCTTCATCACCATGTTTCCCATTCAATTTTTCAATTCCACCATCCACTTGGGTTATCACACTCGGCTTTTCAAGCTCTTTCAAGTTCTTCCCACTCCTAAGTGTGATAGCTTTAAGCTCTGCCCTAGGATTTGCCTCTATATTATTAGGCAATGTATCCGGCTGTCGCTCACTTAACATTTTAGCAATTTGACTCACTTGGGTCTCAAGATTTTATAGTGAGGCCTAGGTATTCCTATTGATGGTGTCTTGTTCGTGAAATTTTATGGTAGTAGTTTGGATAAATTTTTCCAACATCTCTTCAAAATTGCTATTCTTTGGTGGAGGGGCTTATTGTTGCATGAGGGGCCTAGGTTGAAATCCGGGTGGAGGAACCCTTTGCTCGTTATTATTCCTCCAAGAAAAATTGGGGTGATCTCTCCACCCCGGACTGTAAGTGTTTGAGTAGGTGTTGTGTCCTCCCCTCTACATATTCCCCAAACAATTTGCTTGCTCTTGGGCCCCACTTGAGCCGCTTGAACCAATAGAACCCAGCATGTTACACTCTTACACTTGGTGATCACCACCACAACTCTCACAAAGCAGCATTGGTTGCCTCGAGGTGCCAGAGTTGAACACATCAAACTTCTTATCCAAAGCTTCCACTTATGATGCCAGGGATGTGATTGCATCAACGGAGTGAATTCCCAGTGCCCTTAACCTTGGTTGATCTCATGGGTTGGGTAACAACTGATAATAGGACCTGAACATCTCTTGAATTGGCTTCCTCACCTCTTCTGGGGTCAATAATCCCCCTCCAGATGCTAATAAAAGTATTCGATTATTATAATTGAGACCATTGGTGAAGCTTTCCACTTGCTGCCACAATTCAAATCCATGATGAGGACATTTAAGCAGCAAATCCTTGAATATCTCCCAATCTTCATAGATAGAGTCCGCCTCCAGTTGTGAAAAGGAATATATGTCTTATCGAAGCTTAGCAGTCTTTTTAAGAGGAAAGTATTTCTCGAGAAATGCTACTGCTAATTGCCCTCAAGTCGGGAAATGTTTTACAGGGAAAGATTTTAACCACTTCTTTGGGTTGTCCTTCAAAGAGAAAGTGAACAACCTCAGCTTAATTGCATCTTGTGACACCCCATTCATCTTAAAAGTATCACAGATTTCAATAAACTCATCCAAGTGGGGGTGCAGATTCTAATGAGCCAATCCTCCTTATTGACAAGAGTTTTGGATCATTTAGATAATAGCCAGCTTAATCTAAAAATTGTTGGAGTCCACTGGTGGCTATCTAATTGGACCACCAACATAATTTAAGTCTTCCTAGGAGAAGTACTGCATGGTTCTCCGCACGTGAGTATCATTACCATTCCCATTACCAGCTCCATTACCATTTCCAGCTCCTATGGCATTTCTATTCCCATTGCCATCATTATTGTTTCGCCCCTAGTTTCCCTCCATCTCAATTTCAGGCTCTTCTATGTTCACTTCCAAGGCACCCTCTAACTACTCTTGAACCAATAAATTATCAGCTCCTTTAGGAATTAGATCGTCCCCTTCTAGAGCCAACCTCCTTTGTTACCACCAAATCAAATATGGAAATTAACGATGGATTAAGGCGTCTACCTAGATTTTGACTCGTATTACCTCAAATTGCACGTTTAACCGATAATCTAATGAATATTTTAATCAATCATCAAATGGGATTTTTCACAAAACTAGGTTCAACCATTTCTCAAGTGATTGAACCCTTAATTTCTAAGTAATAAGAGGGGATCTCTTCTCAATCCTATTCAATTAGAAAAAGCATGAAGAATTAATTAAAAACATAAAACGCTAGGTGTCTATGCATCTATCTATAGCAAATAATTGAGTAATACTCGTCTAATCTAGGTAGACAAGTATATTTAGTTTATGATCAAAGCAAAAGAACAAGAAAAATAGAAGAAAGTATAGAAATCTATGGAACCCATGAAAACCCAATGAGATTTGCACCACTTTCTTATTATCCTTTCTCTAATGTGGGATGATGATTCTCAATCCACCCTCAAAGAGCTTACTTGATCTCATTTTCTTAGGCTCTTCACTCTTTTCTAGGGTTTCTGAAGCCCTAAAATGATTTCAAGTGAATTTGGGCATGAGTCCACTAATTCTAAAAATTTTCAACTTTCATATAAGTGTTAGTGCTTGTCACAGGCGGCTCTCATGGACCGTGCATTGCCCGTGACAAGTCTCTGTGCGATTTTGCCTATGGTGAGAAACAGAGAGCTCTCACGGTCCATGTCACGGCCCGTGACGGGACCCGTGAGAAGCTTCTATTTCTCTGTGCCTTTGTTATGTCTTCTCTCACGGGCGGGATCCTCTCTATCACGGCCCGTGACGTCAGCCGTGACAGACCCTCTAACCTTCAATCTTCAAGAATTCTCACGAGCTGTCTCACAGGTTGTGAGGCAGCCCTGAGTCTTGACTTTTTGCTTCGTTTTCATGCATTTTTTTCGTCTTTCGAGCCTAAACCTTGAAATAATTCTTCATAGCTTCGGAATTCTGTTGATTACCTAGAAATGGCTGAAAACATTAGAACAAACATATTATATTCAATTTAACAAGTAAAATTCACTAAGAATATATGATAAAATAATGTATAATTTACTAATTATCAGCTGACTTATGACACTTGGTCACAACTGGTGACCTTAGGCTACTATCACGACTCATGACCTATGGTAGCAAGTCGTGACAGCATTGTCTCCCCCCCTTTTGGCTTGTATTTGCTCTAATTACTTGTGTCTTGATTCCATTAAGTCCTTAGCTCTATTTTTTTTTTATCAAAAATTATTTCTAACACCTAAAACAACACACAACACTCACCAAATGAATCAAAGGCACCATTTTATATAAAAACATATAAGAACAAGCATGCATTAAGACAATATTAAGTAAATATTCATTAGAAAGTTCAACCTATTTTCATCATATCACATATTTAAGAAGCAAAAAGTTAAATCTGTTTTACTTAAAAGGAGTTCCAAATTTAATAGTATCACCATTTAGCTATGAAATTTTCTTTTTCGGGAATTTAATAGTGTCAGTGTTTATGCTCATCATTGCACTTAAGTAAAAGAAAAAAAAATGATTTCAACAAGAAATTGATAATTTCACTACTTTGATTTGCAATTAGAATTAATAAATATAATGTAAATAACAAAATAAATGATAATTAAATATCAGAGAAAACAAACTCAATCCAATTATAAAATCAATTTCAAAAGAAAGAATATTTCTAGCCTAGAAATTTCTATTTACGACAAAATCACCAATGGGTCTGCAGTTTTTATCTTTATTGTTTTGTAGTGGAAAGTAATCTTCCAGCTCTAATTCTCTAATGATTATTATTATTTTTTTGTAACAATAGCTTATTGCTTCTAGGTTTTATCATGATTATATTTTAACCTAGTATGGTGCGTTTGTAAATTATAACTCTATGGGCGCATGGAGGTACATTTTAGTTTGGGTATAATTTTAATTATATATAATTTAATGTGTAATTTTAGAATTGAGTGGGGGCAGTTGTCGTCACTGGCAATCAAATGAATCCATTAGTGAGGATATGTCACGTATATGTGATTTTTTATATAAAAAAAAATTAAAAAAGAAGTATTTTTGTAAAATATTTTCAAAGATTATATTTTTATAATTGAAATAAAGAAATAGTATTAAATGTAGTTTTCTATTTAATCTAATTAACTACTTAAACATGTAATTTGGACCAAAATATTACAGTTAGGCCAAATTAAGTTTAAATATCTATTACAATTCAAGTTAAATTTTTTACTAAATTGAGTTCGTTTGAGTAATTTGATCTAAAATTTCAAATTATGATACTTAATTGGATCAAAAGTTAATTCACTGTTAACGTTAGATATAAAGTGGAAATTCAAAAAGAAACGAGGAAGTTGTATGTGTTCGAGTTCAGAGATGAAGAAGATAAGTAAATGGTGCTCAAATAGGTCCCACGGTGCATTGACAACGAATTACTTGTCCTTAGAGAATGGGAACAAAGTAGAGCTCTATATCAATTGGATTCTAAAACCTGCCCTTTTTTGGATCTGAATTAAAGTTTTTCCACCATATCAAACCAATAAGAAGAATGCAAAATAGTGGTAACACTATTAAAACGAATTATGGAGTTTGAAGATCAAAACTTTGAGGTTATGCAGTGGCATACAAGTTTTAGATCAAAGGTTATTATAAACATATAAGAGCCTCTGCCTTTGGATTTTGGAATAGAGTTGGAGACAAGAGGACATGGATGAAGATCAAGTATGGACGTCTACCAGATGTTTGTTATCTTTATGGTAAAATAAGGCATAGAGTTAAGAACTGCCCAAATATGGATAAAGAGCCTTATGATGCAACTATATTAAGATGATTCCTTAGTTATAGGCCTTTCACGAGAGTATTAGAGGATGAAGCTGTCAGAAGGATTTAACAAATGATGGTTAAGACACATTTGATGCTCAAAGAAGCACCCTACAATATATTGTTAGGGTTGTATGCCCTAGAGCCTGTACTTTATGTGTATATTTATAATCTTAATCCATTAATAGCTATTAATAGATATGTTTTCATCTAATGATCATTTTCATTTTAGTGTATTACGTATATATGTTCCGTAAGTTCTATGTAAGAGAATCTATTTTCAAAGAGTTTGGAAATTTTGTGATAGATTTTTTTTGTTATAGACTTTAAAGTAAGTTCACGATCATAGGATTATTGGTAGGAACGCCACTAATCCAGGGAGATCGTCACCTCTTATGTCATTCATGACAAGTATGAGATACGTATTGATATGGAGATAGTGAGTCTCAAACTACAGACATTTGATATTGTGATAACACATGGACACTCATGAGATGAGTAAGTCGTTCAGTGACATTAGATGATGGACACATGGGTTTAGTCCACCAATCAATGTCTCATCATCTAGATTGTAATTGTGCATATAATCCTTAGACTTGAGGTGACATGTTATCTAACATATTGGTGGCTATGGTTTGTTACTGCCTATATAACAATGCTAATTAAGTGTTGGTGAATGGCA
>CAOJBK010191123.1:0-14499 GCA_948294925.1 Codiaeum variegatum
GTAATTACTAATCCAATTTTTGGTCAGTAATTAATTAAAAAAATTATTGACCAAATTTTTTTTACTAACCAAAAAAATGCTTTAGTAATTACTGACCCAATTAATTTGGTCAGTAATATTTAATTTTGTGACGGAAGAAATACTGACTCAATATTCGGATTAGTAACGCTATTTTCGGGGTCAGTAACCGCAGTTACTAACCTCGTATTAATTTTTACTGACCCGAATATTGGGTCAGTAAAAATTAATATTTTTGTAGTGTTTGTTCTTCTCTTCCACCAGCCTATCAATCCTAGCATTTAGCTTCTTATTCTCAATCTCCAAGATAGCCTTAGCTGCTATCAAATTTTTAATCTCAGCAACCAAATCATGTTGCTCATCCTTACAAAATTCCAACTTCCTCTCAAGCCATTTCATTCTGTCATTATTGTAGTGAATTGTTTCCTCTAACGCCATTTTCTTACCGATAATTTTGATCAACATCTCCTTCACCCTTCCTGTGTATTCTAAAATCTATCCAATGGAAATGGCCACAATCTCTTACGTACACAATCTCATAATAAAATCATAATTCGTAAACCACACTTACCCATTAAATTAGGAAAATACAAGATTGTAATAAACATTATATTTCTTCCCATCAGACACCGGAGATACCTTTGATCTATGTTTTTCAAGCTCCGCGAAGTTAGCAAATCTACATCACCATGTACACACCTGCCCCTTGTCGACTTCGTAAATTATTCATACTACCGCTTGACATTATTTATTCAAATTAAGGAGAAAAGATGAATGATTTCAATTAAAAGAGATAATGAAGTTTTAAGATTTTTATTGACATATGAACCCCACAAATAACAACAATAAACATCATATTTAACTTTCAGATAAAAGACAAACAAAAGTCAAACACAAATACAGTAGCGGTATCTTAAAATTTTTAAATATAGAGTAGAAGTATCTTCAAGCACAAACATAGATACGAATTCTATTGAAAATATAGAGCATCAGCAATACCAAACAAGATAGAAAAAAGTCAAATACAAATACAACAGTAGAAATAATCAATATAGAAAATGATTTCTATTCCATTAGCAAACAAATTCAATTTGTTCAAAACCCATCTCAATGAATATATATAACTGCAAAATATAAAAGAAATTAATACATGCCTGTAAAATTACGATGATAGTAGAATGCTATGGAGGAATCACGATAGTCGAGTGTAGATGAACGAAAACAATCTTTTATGCTTCCTCTTCTATCAAAAATTTTATTAAACAATTTATGCTTCCTCTTCTGTCAAAATACCAGTGTAGAAGAATGACAATAAATTTTGTGATTAAACATTTAAGGAGATAGATTTTCGATTAGGGTTAACAAAGGGAAAATTGCTTGTCTCAGTCTCTCATTTGCATCTTTTGTTTGAAATCATTTTTTTATTTTTCTTTCAATTAGTAATAAATATTTTTTTTATTCATTTTAAAATTTTAATAATTAGAAAGTTATTATGATGTATTAGCCTAGGTGGCAAATTCCAGCAACATGTGTCGAGTTTGGTCCAATAATTGGACGAATTTCTATTTTATTCAAAAAAATAAATAAAAATTAGGTATTTTATTGATAAAACTAGAAATTTTAGATAGATTTGAAAAATGTGTCAAAGTTTGAGATTTTTAGATAATTAATCCTTTTAATAATTAGACAGTTAGTTTGATGTGTCAATCCAGGTGGAAAATTCCAACGACACGTGCCTTGTTTGGCCTGATAATTGGTCGGATTCCTATTTTATTCAAAAAATAAGATTAGATATTTTATTGATAAAACTATAAATTTTTTACAAATTTAAAAAATGTACCAAAGTTTAGGATTTTTTTTGGATAATAAGTCTATTTATGTATGTACACCATGTACCCACCTTTTTAGTATTCCAAGATTTCGTTCTCAGGCTGTTTTCGTTCTTCCTTTGCTTTTCATTCTCAAAACGTTCATGTGGTATAATAATAATAATAATAATAATAATAATAATAATAATTTCATAAGATTAAGATTTACAATTAAGTTTTCTTTTAAGTCCATTTTCTTTCTTTCTTTCTCATCATCAAAGCATTTCAAACTTTTAATATTTTAGGGAGATATCAAACAGAATTTCATACACTGTACACAAAGCTAACGTTGTGTAAGTCAAAATATGATTCTACTTTTCAATTCCGTTTTATTACATTTGTTATGGAATAATTATGTTATTTTACTTCAGCTTCAGTGGGTTGTTAACCGCTTTCTGGTATACAAAGATTTCATCCTTTTTAAATGTTTAAATTCAACTTCAGATAATTATACCCTTTCATTCAACATTTGCTTTTCCTCTTTATTTTAGGATATTTATGTGCATATTCGTATTTGAGAGAATTATACTTATTTCTTTTTGAAAGCTTTACATGCTTTAATCATATTTGGACATGTTCTATCTTTTCTCATTATTGTTAAACTTGGTCTAATAGACCCCTTTTCAATCCGTTATGGAAGTTGCTAGCTATTTCCAGGTTATTAGAGGTTCGAAATTTATATCTCTTATTTCATCTTTTCTTCTTTTAAATATGAATTATTGTCATATATCTTTAGTCCATTCTAGGGACATGAGTGAAGTGTCTTTTAGATTAGGTCCATTCTGTAAGATTTTGTACAACAATACCCCTCTTCAAAAACGGATACTTATCGTCAACCCATGGGATCTCTGATGAAGTTCCCTTGTCCAAGATTAGATCCATAGAATGTAAGCAATTGTCATGCCTATCTAATCTCTCCCAACCTTGGTTATTGAAGTAGATCCCTCTCTTCACCCTTACCACCATAATTGTGTCTAAGAGAATAGAACTCCATACTAAACTAAGAAGACACAAAGGCCTCACTTACCAACATACTTTATTATTGAAAGGCTCCATAAAAGGAGAGGAAAAAGGAAAGAAAAATGGAGAGAACGATACTCCCACCTGTGATGGAGGCCACCGCTAGTTTCCCTTGGAAAAAAAACTTTAGCAGCAAAGCTAAGCAGCGCTTGAGAGAAGATAGAGATCATTTTTTTAGGGTTACTTAAAGTCTAGTCTGTGCCTTCCATTACCGTTTCAATTGGAATTTCATTTCCTAAACCTTTTGTGGCTAAAATTATATGATTTAATCCTTATTTAATGTCAATAATAATCTTTCTTTCCCTCATTAAACATCAATTTTAAAATAATATCCATAAATTTATCAATTTTTACTTATAAAATATCTCCAATTTTTATGTACTTAGTCTAAATCATCTCAAATCAATTTCCATGAATTTTTCTACCATGAAACTATGTTGGACAACTCCTTAACTAAATTTCTAGCAATCTAAACTGATATTCATCAAATATAGCTTGAGGCTCACCAGTTAGGATCGAAATTAGAGACCCAAGAAGTTTCTTTGAGGATAGGCGAACGTCTAACCTCTGAAGGGGCCCCACCTAAGACTCGACTTCTAACCCTTGGACCCTTAGCCCCGAGCCTACCATCGAGTTCGCCTCTCTATGCGAGTGACACCTGTCCCTCAACAACCATTTGGACGTCCCATCATTGTCCCATTGCAGGACTCCAGGAGCCAACCCAAGGTCGCACTTGTCCCCATAAATAGTAGTACCCCTTGCTTATAAATAGGCAAATTCCAATAACTAAACTTGATCCTTGTTACTTCTTAGAACTTAGAATGTTTGATTGGATTATGGCATAATAGGTGTTTAGATTTTAAGTTTTTACTTGATTGATATTTCTAGACTAAATGAGCATATATTTGATCCATTGAACTTGCTTGTGGTTTGAATTGAAGAATTATGCTTCAATTGATGATTTTGAGTTGTAATGTGAGTAAGAACTTGGATTTTGACTTGGAATGTTGCAATTTAACTTATGCATGCTAAGTGCTAGAATAAATGCCCAAAAGAAGTTCAAAGCAATGTTTTAGTGATTTTGTGTGTGATAATGAGCGTAAAGGATTCATTAATAGTTGTTTTGAATCAAAATTTGGAATTTTTAATACTTTTGGCATGTAATCTATAATTCTATGAGAAATTGGCTCAAATATGGGAACATACATGTTGGATTTGTGTTTTTGCCTTCATTTTTATTTTACAAATGGCTAAAGATAAGGGAAAAGGCAAAGTGTTCGCAAAACCAAAAATATAAAACCGAGCACGAAGGGAAATCAACCTTCAAATACCTATTACTCCGCCTAAATCGATTAGAGATGCTTTCATTGCTTGGCATCTAATGATAAGCTTTCAAGATGATGAGAGCAAATTAAGACTTCAGTCCTTAGCCAACAAGCCATTCCTCCCGCATTGGCTTATTGATTGGGCTAGTTTAGAAGGAAGCCCTTTACATGGAGAGTTAAAAGCATACACTTAGCCACCAGGCTAGAGAAATTTCTTCAATTTTAATATGCCTGCTTATAGGGAGTTAACATTGGAATTCTATTGTACACTTCGATTCAAGGGGAAGAAACATAGTGTTTGCAAGCCTATCGAGTTTCATTTGAATGGGAAATATTATGTGTATACAATATAGGAATTTGCAAAGCTGTTTGGGCTATACACACAGGAGGAGCTCGACTCTCCAGTTTATCAAAAGTTTTTAACTGATTGGAGAAGTTATGAAAGTAAACAATAATGGTGGAAGAAATATACTGGTGCACATTGGAGATTTGTGGCAAGCATCAAGAAAGCCACTTTTTACACTAATTTTCACATGTGAGATATGCATAATCTTTTAGCTCGCACAATCACACCTCACCATGATAGCACGGGACACATCTAGAGTGATGATTGGATGATTTTAGGTAATATAAGAGAGGGAAATTTATTAAATATGGCTTATTTTCTTTTGAAGATGTTTATGAACCTAGCGAAGAAGAAAGATGGGTATTTAGCTAGTGAAGCATATATTTCACACTTCAATTTTGAGCATATGGAGTGTTTGACATTGGATGGGAATCTGATATATATGGATGTGGCGAATATTTGACAATTCGATGCTAATTATACAAAATCGAATCCTCCACCACAACCACCTTTCGAGTATGACCCTGTACTTGAGGTACCTCGTTCTACTTCTATTATTCCTTCTATTCCTTTTACTACTGTTGTTGGGGTTTGTGCTTCTATTTCTAGTCCTAGTATGTCATTAGGACTTGGTACTGAGTTGGGAGATCCTAATTCATTGGCTGGTCTAAGTATTGTTGATAGAGGTACCGTTGGGATGTTTTCTATGGCTGCTAGCCCTAGTTCAGTTACGATTGGGTATGGTGTTAGGTCAGGTCCAAGTATACCTTTGACCATGAGTTCAGATCCTAGTATCTTTGTGAGACCAAGCACAAGTGTTGATTTGCCACCCTATCGGCCTTCCTATGTTCAAGGTCAGAAAATAGATTTCTTTGATTGGCGTAGTCTTCCGAGTTGGAAATATATTGTTCAAAGGCAAAAGGATTATAAGTCAACGCCCTTTGAATGCCAAATGTGTAGGATTAAGAGCTAAGGTTACCAGGGTCATCAAGACCATGAACACATAATTAGTTGTTAAGATGAAATTAAGATTGTGTTTATTGGCTCATGAGTGCTAACATGAGATTTTGGGCTCAACATATTTTTAAACCACATCGAGACCCTTCAAGATCTGATTGTAGATACAAGATATATTCTGATACTAAGGATGAAGACAATGATCAATCGTCGGATAGTTAGGATGAAGATGATGATGTTGAGGAGATATCGTCCGATGATTAGTGATTATTTATCTTTTCTTTCTTTTTCTTTTTTCTGTTATTTCCAAATTTTATTGTTTCTTATACTTTTTATTGTTTAAGTATTTTTCTTTTCTATTTTTCTTTTGGTTTTCTTGTTGATGACTTTTGAGAGATGGGTTGGTGTTTATATTGATGAATGATGACCGAGCTTTGGTACAATTTGAGATGATGCATAAAAACATAATGATTAACTTACAATTGCAGCTTTGCTCTAATTTTTACTGTTTGTATTTATATGGGCAAGTTTTTCTTTTCTTATATTTGATTTTTACACATTGGGGACAATGTGTATATTAAGTGTGTGTGTGTGTGGGGGGGGGAGGGGGGAGATGGATTTTTGAAAAACTTAACTTGGATATATTGCCTTTTGATTTGATCTCAAGCTAAAAATAAAGTTTTGATTATGATTAGAAAACTTAGCAATCTTAATTGAGCAGCTGAGATTCTTGGTGAATTTTTTTATTTTTGCTTACTTAATTAGTTTAATATATTAATTACTGATTTTGGAATGTGGAACTTCAAAGTAAAGAGTTTTGATAATTTTATAGTATCATTAAAATTGAAATTTCTATTAAAAGTTTGAGCTTATGGATTGATTGTTTCAAAACTAGGATTTTTGGTGAAAATTTTTAAGTAAAACTTAGGTTATAATAAAATCTTTTTGATATAACTTGCATTGACTGTGAATGAATAAAAAGTTTGCACTAAAAAAACAAGGAGCTTTGAAAATAATTTTGTGTTCCCTTGGTTCTTGTTTTGTGCAAAGTGAAACTCAAATTAAAAAGGAACTATGAATAGTGCTAGTAGCCGACTGATAAAAAGTGATGAACTGAGTAACCGGGGGTCAGCACCGCAAAGTGTTTACCTTCGCGTCAAAAGGTTTATGACAGAATCAGTTAAGTCGGGCTCTTGATGTGATGAAAAAGAAAAAAAAAGTGCAAGTGCTTAAAATAAATAATTTGCATGATATGTGTGTTATTTTTAAAATGATTGAGTTAATTCCTAAGGATGAACATCATGACTAACCTAAATTTTGGTTTTGATTACGTGAAAAGAAGTTTTTGCTTGAAAGTTTAATTCAAAATTTATATGCTTAATGATGCTATAAAACTAATAAATATGTTGAAATTTAGTTCTAAGTTCAAATTTTGGGTTGATTTAGAATGAACATTTTGATATTAAATTGAATGAGTAATCTGATTGAGAAAGAATTAAACTCAATTTTTCAAAAGTTTGATTTATGAAAGTTAGGCTTTTTGAGTCCATATGTCATTGTTCAATTTTTGCTTGAGGACAAGCAAACGCTCAAGTGTGGGGGAGTTGTTTTGTATGAAATTTATCTTGTTTTTCCTTTACATTTAGGAATATTTTTACCCATAAATTGAATTTAATTGGTTTGTTAAGTGTTTTCTAGAGGAATTAAGGAAATATGAAGTTATTAAATCAATAAACGAAGTTTCTGAACGAATTGAAGAGAAGAAAGAAAAAAATTTCGAAGATTGCTTATGCACGGGTCATTGCACGACCTTGTGTATCAAAGAGCAGGCTGTGCCGATCTCTAGACTAAACTTAAATTGGAATTCAAAATTATGGTTGACCGTATGGGCCTTAGGGATTGTAAGACAGGCCGTGAAAGTCTCTAGATTGAAGGAGTCATATTTATGAAGTAAATGCATGGGTCGTGTGCGTATTTAAAGAGGCCGTGCGTTTTCTCGTACAGGTTGTGTGTCCGCATTTTTAACTGAGAAGATAAGTTTTTCCAAGCCAAATTCTGAATCGTAGTCCAAATTGAACTCGTATTAAAGTTTCCAACTCGAAGATAAATTGTTCCTCTATAAAAATAAGTTTATTAAGGGAATTGAAGGCATCGCATCCTCAATCCATTACCCATTCAACATCAAACTTCCTCAATTCATCAAATTTCTTTAGTTTGTTTTTAAGTTTTTAAAAATGTTTTCATTGTTCTTCATTGTTTTCTTTAGTTTTTCATTAATTTGGTTTGTGTTAAAGATTGAGGTTGAATTTCTCCAAGGAGATTGGGTTTTTCTACTTTTTAATTAAGGTTTATTCTAAACTTAATTACTTTAATTATGAATTTTCTTTGCATTAAGGGTATTAAGCATGATTTCTCTTAGAATTATTATGATTTCATTGTGTTCTAAATCAATCATGAACTAAACTCATTTTTGTCTAGAGATTGAAGCATAAAATAGTCTTGTTATGATTAATTATTGTGAGTTTTATTATTAAGGTTTAACTTTTGCTTAATTGAATTAAATTTATGATTATAAATTGATTGCTTAATCATCAATTAGTTTAATTAGGGTTTGGACGATGGAGCGAGAGTGAAAGTCTAAACCTGAAACTATTCAAATGAGATTCTAAAATGAATTGGGTTCATAAGTTTTAGTCTTAAATCTTTTGATTGATGCATGTTTTCTATATATTACATTTATGAATGCGTTAGCTAGACTAGGGTAAGCTCTAGTTGAATGATTGCATTGAACATTGGATTGTTAAACCTAAGTAATAGAATTTATAGTTTGAAATCATAAAGGATAGACTATGGATTGTTAATTTCTCTAGACACGTTTATATCATTGGATGCATATATTCATTATTTGCTTACTTATTTTTACTTTGATTGCTTATTTACTTTTCAAATCAAAATCAAAATCTTCTTTTAATTTTTACTTATTCTTAGTGAAACAAATAAATTAAGCTTAACCACGATAAGTTGTTCCTTGGGGATACGACCTTGGGTTCTCATCCTATATTTCAATAGCCCGTATACTTGCGGTCACTATTAGTTAGTATATTTTGAAGCGAAAAATAAGCCTCCAAGCTTCTGCCTAGCTAGTCTTTGAAAATTTTATTGCCCAGCCTTTGATAGGTTGCTCTGGCATTTTTAAAGCTGAAGGGCATGGAAGTATAGCAATATGTGCCTTTTTCGGTGATGAATGTTGTCTTTTCTTTGTTTTCTGGATCCATCTTAATTTGGTGATATCCCAGTTTGGCATCAAGGGAAGAGAGGGATTTGTATCCTACCATCGAGTCTACCGACTTGTCTATTATCAATAGTGGGTATGAGTCCTTTGGGCAAGCTTTGCTCACATCAGTGATGTCTACACACATTTTGTAACTCCTATTTTCCTTCTTTACCTGGACTAGGTTAGCCAACCATTCTGAGAATTACACCTCCCTAATGAATCCGGCTTCCATTAGCTTTTGTACTTCTTAAAATATGACCATCTGCCTCTCTATGCTGAAGCACCTTTTCTTCTGTTTGATTGGTTTGAAGATCAGATCTATATTGAGCTTATGGGTCATCACCTTTGGGCTAATTCCTGGCATTTCTGAAGAGTCCCATCGAAGGTCCCTTTATGGCAAGCTAAAAACCTTTTTGCCTCATCCTTCTCAGCCAACTCTCGATTTACCTTTAGATATTTCTCTTACTCCTCTTCACCTATGGGAAATGTCTCTAATTCTCCTGATGGCTGGGCCCTTCGATCTTCTTCTACCCTTATCTTTTCTTGGACTATACACACCTCCTTAGTTTATATGTGGATCATGCTTTTTCTCTTTTGGGTGAAATTTGCTTCAGGTTCTGGCCTCGGGTTGTTGTATACACAAAAATTTATCCCATCTGGTAAAGGGACCTTCACCCTTCCTCTTCACACATTGGTGTTTGCATCTAGGTCATTGAGCAATGGTCTCCCCATCAAAACATTATAAGCCATCAGGATCTTTACCATAACGAAAAGTGCCATCACCGTCACACTCTTTGGAGCTATCCCTATAGTGAAGGGCAGTTTGATATATCCTGCTATAGAAATTTATGTCTTGTCTAAAGTTCTCATCGGGTTCTTCAACTCTTTCAGCTGATACCCCTTTATTACCATCTTTTGGTAAGCCTCAAAAGATAATAAGTTAGTTGAACTTCCATTGTCCGACAGGATTCTCTGCATATTGTAATTAGCAATGATGTCTTTAATGACAATTAAGGTATGCTCGACTTGGCGCTACCCCCTCCTTTTGGCCCACTCCTTCTGGCATTGTAAAATATAAATTTTGGTGTCTCTTTGTTCTAGGCTATAGCTTTACCCTTTTTGTCCATCACCTCTTCGTGTAGGCCCCCTGTAAGGTAAGTAATGTCACCTGTTGTCCAATCGTTTACCACTGGCGGTTATGGATTTCTATCATCCCTCACAAACCTCTTCAGGTAACCCTACTTGATCAATCACCCTATTTCTTCCATCAAATGTCTACATGAATCAATGGTATGACCATGGGTATTATGAAATTTGCAAATTTTCATTTTGTTCATTTTATCTGGATCCTTCCTGATTGGCTTTGGCCTTTGCCATATGACTTAGTCTTGAAAAGCAGTAAAGATAGCCTCTGGTCTAGCATTCAGTGGGGTTAATTTGGTTATATCAAAGGTTCTCCTAGTGGGCTCCTTTTCCTTCTTGTTCGGAGGTGAAGCCATGTTTTTTAACCATCCCCCCACTTCTTTCTTCTTGCTTTTCTTCAAAGGGATATCTTCATCTCCCCCCTTTTATTTTTTCAAGCGAATTGATTCACTCAGAAAGCATTATCTTACTGAATGTATTTTTATGCTATATCATTGCCTCTTTAAAGCTCTTTAACATATCTCTAGATAACTTCTTAAAAAGGTCTGCATGAGTGGTACACTTTTGCAAAGCCTCTACCGTTTTAGCCTAGTCCAAGCGGGTTACTTTCAATGCTTTCGCATTAAATTGAGCCAAGAAGTCTCTCAGTGACTCATCCTAGCCTAGCTTTATAAGCTCCAAAGACTGAGTTTACAATTCTATGGGAATGCTAGCTGGAAACTTTTTCATGAAACTCTCCGCTAACTGTTGGAAACTCTTTATACTCCCTTCTTTCAAATTGTAGTACCATTTGGTCGCCGCTCCTTGTAGTGATCCCCTGAAGGCCCTGCATAATGCTTCATGATCCTTTATTTGTAGCTTAATTTCATGCTTGTAATTAAGGACGTGGGCCCTGAGATTCATTTATCATGTGTATTTAGTGATGTTTAAGGTTTTAAATTTACTTGGCATCTGATACTCTGCTATTCTTCAAATGAACAGAGATTTCAAATCCAAAGTCAAATCCCTGCCCCTAGATTTCCTTCTTCCCCTAAGTTCTTCCATATACCGCTTCACAATCTCTCTTACACCCCTCGAATTATGATTAGTGACTTCATATTCTCTCCTTCTGGATCTAGATTCATAATTAAACCTTCACTTATTATGCTTTCTTCTGGTGCGATTTCTACTCCTATCTTCTTCCCCTTTCGGCCTAGACTCCGTGGAGTCGGTTGAGCTCACATTCACTCTATTATCATTCCCATCCTCTCTTCGCCCCCTTTACTTCTTTGCCTACTATCTCCACCTCTCGGCTCTCTTCCCACCGGGTTTACATGATTTCCTCCTATAGTTCCTATCTCTGATCTTAATCTGCTCATAGATATTTGTGGTTTATCATCATTCTCTCCTTCAGGTGTTTGGAATAACTGCACTATGGTAATTTTAGTTGGGGCTGTAAGTATGTTCTCATTTGTTGGTCCTCTTGGTGGGCTTTGGTTTTGCAAGAGTTGCAGGAAAGGTGCAAGTGGACCCAGGATAGCACTTTGGACTTCAAAAGATAAGCCTGAAGGTGCACTAGTTGAGCCTTGGGGTGGGGGTGTAGCCGTGTTTACTTGAGGATTTATGAGGATATTAGCCAAGGCTTCAAAGGGTGCTGCTAGGTCAAAAGTAATGTTTGTATTTATAGCTAGAGTCTCATGGGTATTGTTTTCAGTGGGTTGGCTTGGTGAAGTATCTGTGTTATTATTTCTAGTGTATTGAGGGTCATCCATGACTTACTGGTTTTCAAAGGTGCAAGCCTTTTGGGTCAAGAAAGGAAAATCAGTGTGACTATCCTCAAAGATAGAAGAGAATGATTTTTTAGATCAGGAAAAACTTTTTAAATGATTCCCACAAATGGTTCCAATTTGTTAGGGATATATCATATCAACTTATGATCTTAAGGTGGTTGCTAGACGATGAGGCCTTTAGGCTTGAAATACCTACACCAATGAATAAGGGTGAGCTAGGAGGGCTAGGTATTATGCCTGGCAAAGACCTTTCAACGCTTAAGCCTTTAGTGGATGGATTAGGGTTTATGGGATTAGTTGGACATACCTTGAACTCTGTGGCAAAGTGAAGTATTTATAGTATGTGTATGGTTCCCAAGGAGGACACTTATCGTAACGCTAAAAGACCAAGTGTAATTTTCTGAGATGCATAGAATGAGGTCTCATATTAGGAATGATACCTGTGTCCTATGAACATTCTGGGGAATTATCCTTACAGGCCCCAATATGTAGTAGGGCTTCAGCACACGAAGCCCTTTGTTCGCAATGCTGGGCCTGGGCCTAGTCCAGGAAGGATCGCCTTAGGCATTTCTTTGGATTTCTTGGGCTTTGGGCCATTTCTTGTAGTTTAGAACTGTATTAGTACGATTTCTGTATTAATGATAAAATGATCATTCAGTTTTGAGGATTATGTAATCGAATTGAACCAAACTGTGCACAGTCCTAGCAGCAAGTGTATAAGGACATTTTTTTTGGATTTAACTAACTAGAAGAATTAAAGTATTAATTTTTTTTAATATAATGGAGGCCCAATGGGTCGTGGACTATACAGTAGGGGTAATTTAATTGACCTAATTGTAATTACTCAATTAAATCCTTTTTTTCACATTATTATTGTAAAACTTCCACTCTCACTTAGGGTTCTCTCTCAATCAAGTGTGCCACCCACTACTATTTTTCAGTTTTACCTATGGCAGCTTCAGCCGCCGGAGGCAGTGGCGTATCCACCTTGCAAATAGGGTATTTATGTCAATATATAAAATCAACTACCCTTTTGGTACTCCAATTTTCGTAAGATTAAAATACCCCTATTTCTAACAATAGAAAGAAAAACTACAAAAAAAGAAAACCATTTTTCTATCTTTCCACTCCAATAATAACTCATTTATCTTCATTTTCATTATTTATCTCTATCTTTCTATTTAAATTAATATTAATTTAATTTAATTTATTAATTAAATTAAATATATAAATATTAAATAGATTATAAAAATTTATATCATAATATTTGTACCATATGAATGTATACATTTGCGTGTAATATTAAATTAATATTATTAAAACATGAACCACAATAATATTTTGAATTATTTTTAATGTAAGAGAACTTGTTAAGAACAATTGTAATTTCCTACATTATCTTTTATAATTGTGCATACTCAGTTTTGAAATTCCGGATCTGCCACTGGCCAGAGGAATTGGCCTCCTCTCCCTCTCCTTTTGCCTTTTCTTCCTTTTTCTTCATTTTTGTATGATTGTGATCTTTTGATGAAATTTTTTCTTCCTTGTTTGTTCTATTTCAATGATTCCCCTTTGTGGGTTTTAAAATAATTAATAACCTCTTCTTGAATCTAGATGACCCCAAGCCATGTCAATGACCCGCACCTAGCTTGAGAGGCCGAACCCTAACCTCAGATAAGGGAAATAGGCCAACCTCGGATAAGGGAAATAGGCCTTGATTATAGGAGGAGAGGTCGAACCCTCGACCTCGGACTAATGAAGAAGGAACATCCTCGAAGAGCTCGTTCTTAAGGAGCTCATCCCCACAGAAGCAGATAAGTACAACTAAGAGATAGATTCCTATTATCTCTCTTATTCCTAAAATCATGGCATGTCTATCTAATTACCTACCTTGTAGGACTGGGAGACTACCTAGCAAGTATATACACCTATCTTGATCACAAGGAACATCTTAATGATGCTCAACCCTAAAACTCTATACTAAATCTCTCCATAGCTAATTACTGACTTAAGCATCGAAGCGGCTATCGATAAGGCAATCTCATAGTCTTTATTTGTTTTGAAGGTTAACTTTGGAGCTAGTCTTTAGGACCTTGGTGTGCTCAGAGACATCATTGGTATGGTGAGCGTGGACATGGTTTCAGAGTCAATCGTTGTCTCCATGCTAAACAATGGTCGGTCAGGCAGGCAATCATAAGAGAATTGACTTGAATTAGGGGCTTAATTTATTTCCAAATATGCCAAAGATGGGTAAAAATGCTCTTTAAGGGGCAGTCTCAGCTTTCCATGGCCAGAATCCAACACCAAAGGTTGCCCCACAGAACCCACCTGTTGGTGCCCCTCTATTAAACCTGATGGCTGCAGGTCTCCCCTAAAATAATCAAGGTATGAATGGAAGAAATCAAGTACAAGGGGTAGCATGTCATAATCAGGGCTAGAACCCTGACTTCAATGACCCCGTGGTAATATAAAGGATGTAAAACCAATATAGGGATCTCTAAAGGGAGACGGTCGAGCTACATCAACAGGTCAATCACCTTTTACAGGCACAATCCAGGAGCGTTGCTCCCCCAACCGAGGGAGAAAGGGATCAGAGACTGGATGGATGAAGGATGTCAGCATTGGTCACTCACACTAGAGGTGATTTGGAGGATGAAGCTCAGAACTTTATAGAGACCCCACCACTAGCCATATAGGTCTCTAAAAAAGTTAAGAAGGCTCTAGAGAACCAAGGAATAATAGGAAAGAGCATGGATTTGGACCTTCTAGGGGAATCACT
>CAOJBK010193606.1:0-23831 GCA_948294925.1 Codiaeum variegatum
GCTGTGAAGTGGATTATGCGATACTTGAAAGGTACGAGTGGTTTATGTTTAGTTTATGGTGTTGGTGGGTCTACTAATGGTATTATAGGGTATAGTGATTCTGACTATGGTGAAGATATCCTGAGAAGAAGATCCTTGACATGTTATCTTTGACTGTGATATTAGTTAGAAAGCAACACTACAGCCTACTGTTGCTTTGTCTACAACTGAAGTTGAATACATGTCATTGACTAAAGGTGTTAAGGAGGGTATCTGATTGCATGGTCTTATTGGTAGCTTGGGTTTGGAGGTGCAGAAACCTGTTATTTATTGTGACAGTCAAAGTGCATTGTGTTTAGCCAAGAATCTGGTCTATCATGAAAGATCGAAACATATTGATGTTAGACTGAACTTCACCAGGGATGTTATTAAAGAAAATGTATTCTTCATAGAGAAGATTACCACAACAGATATGTTGACTAAGCCACTGCCTACAGAAAAGTTCAAGCATAGCTTGGACTTGGTGAATGTTCGCATAGCATGAGGCCCTTAGGGGCATGGATGGTAAAGAGTTATTCTTGTGAGTTTTTTTTAATGGTGTGGGAAAATTCAAGTCAAGGTGCAGAATTGTTAAATGCCTTGAATAATTAAAGCCAACCCGAATTATGACCCGACTCGAAAATATGGGGAGCTCCACCCGAAAGGAATTTTTTAAAGCCAGTGTAGAAAATCTCCCATGTCATGTGGGCTCCTAGACCTCAACAAAAATTTTCCAAATTAATCTTTCCGTTTAGTAAATAAAATTTGCATAAAGAAATTTAAAGTTAGTTATCTTGGATTTTTACAGAGATTATAAGAAGTTTTGTTGACAATTATTTTTTTTTAAATACAATTTGAAACATAACAAGCAGTGTTAACAGCTTCAGGCCAAAAATATATGGGAAGATCATAGTCACTAAACATTGTTTTAGCCGTTTCCGCTAAAGTTCTATTTTTCCTTTTAAATACCCATTTTGTTGGGGAATTCTAATAGTTGAAAATTCATGTAAACTACCAAATTTTGGGAAAAACTTTTCAAAAGACTCATTTTCAAATTCTTTCCCATGATCACTATGAATTTTAGAAATCAAATGACCTTTTCATTTTGAACTCTTTTTGCAATGATTTTGAAAACTTTCAACCTTTCATCTCTACGTGCTAAAAATTAACCTAAGTATATCTAGAATAGTCATCTACTAAAACAAAAGCATAATGTTTTCCACCAATACTAGTAACCCTATTAGGTCCAAATTAATCCATATGAATTTATTAAATAGGTTGAGTTGTGCGCATCAATTATGTAAATCTCATTATCTCCAATTGAATAAGGTACTTCCATTATCCATAGAGCTAATTTCACAAGATCTAGGTTTAAAAGAAACTTTTTCCACCATCACATAATTGATTTACTCTTAGAATATTATATTTCAATCCTTAAACAAAGTACACTTTTTTTAACTAAATCACTACACTTCCAATGGTACCAATGCCAATTACCTTATCCTATGCCTTGTTACTAAAGGATACCTTACCATAATTTTTCCTTTTGAGGGAGATGAATAGCGATTTATTTCCAATCAAAGGCTTAGAACATCCATTAGCCACTAAATATTAGATGTCCTTACTATCATCTTCAATGTCATCTTTAAGTTCCAATATGAAAGTTTCAAGTTTTCTTATGTACCCAAGTAAACTTCGATCCTTAAGAGTTAGTACGAGCACATTCACCTTGGTATATATGAGCTTTCCTTATAGAATAATGAATATTAATATAGCCCCTATTTATACAATAATGACAATATGTAATAGACCTACTAGATCTTATAAAAAATTTCCTCATTCCAAAAGATCTCGGTTTTTCACAGTATGAGTCAGCATGTGATGTGTGAAAGGCAAAAGGATATTTTTAATAGCTCATGCTTCTAAATTTGTTTTGGTAAACAAAATCTCGTATAGCATCATGAGTTTTTCTTTCAATCATTTGAATTGCATTTCTTTTTTGATATGTAATCATGGGTTTATTATTCGCCCCAAAATATATTGACCAAAAGTGACCGTAAGTTTACGGGCTATCATAGTATAAAGTGAGAATCTAAGCTCGTATCTCTCAAGAAACTCACAATTGGTTACTAATTTGTTTCTCAAATTGCAATTAATAGTAAAAGAGATTTGATGTTTATGAGCTTTTGTACTATAACAAGCAAAGTAAATATATAATATGCAATGATATGAGGGAGTCTAAAAATCTAACAATCCATAGTCAATCGTCTATGAACTTTTACAATCTAGTCAATCAATTGTGCCAAAGGATCCAATTTTTTACACAATAATTCACTAGAGCTTATTCTACTAGCAATATCATTCATAGAAGAAATGTAGAGAAAATATATGCATCAATTATTCAATTTAATTCTAAAACTTTAATTTCTAATTAGTTTTAGAATCTTAATTGAATGAGTTCCTAGTTTAGATTTCAACTCTCGCTCCATTTTTCAAACCATTAATCAAACTAATTGGTGACTACGCAATATTTTATAATCAATAAATCAATTTAATCAAGCAAAAGTATGGAAAAATATCAAAAGACCCAATCGATATATTAGTATCATGACTACTTCATGCATGATCTCTAGATAATGAGAAATTTAGCTTATAATTGGTTCAAAACTAAACAAATTAACATTAAAACTCATGTGTAACATGTTTAATATCTTAATACAAGAAAAGAATTAAAGAAATTAGTTAAGAACATAAACCTTTAAAAGAGTTGTAGAAATTCTCAATCTCCTTGAAGATTTTCAGTTTTAGTTATGATTACAAGCAAAATCTAATGAAAACTAATGAAATCTATGAATGTATTATGTAATCTAAGGGAAAAGTAGGTAAAAACCATAAATATCTATGAATCAATCTCTAAATTTTCTCATAATTATGGAATTGATACCTCAAAATACAATAAAATCGAGTATTTATATTGCCAAGTTAAATGCATCTATATTAGACAAACAGATTTGTACAGGCCTGTACAAAGGCTCTCAACCCATACAAGTGCTTCCATTCAGTCCCGCAAGGTGTACGGGTCCAACACTCACATACAACCATATATTCAATTGTTACGACCCTGTACATATATTATTTTTTTGTCTAGTGAGGCGTACATGCTAACTTCTTTCATACGGCCATATGGTCACTCCGTACGGCCCCATACAGGGGACTTGAACCTTAGATCCTTTAAAAATCATACTTTTGATATCCGCTTGTTCAAGAACCTTATCTTTAGCTCTGAAAACTCCATTTAAGCATAGATTCATAAACTTTCCTAAAAACCACTTAAAAACCAATTAAACACAAAATTTGGAGAAAAATTAACTTAAATATAAAAAAAATACACCCATAATAACTCTCTCACACTTAAGTCTTTTTTTTCCCCTCAGGCAAAATAGAACATTGACAATGCATTGACAACTTAACTTTCATAATCAAGTCATATAAAACTAGATTTTCATCAACTATTCAAATATATTACGGTCAAAATCTTCTTAGTTAACTAACTAGATCTCAAACTCAGAAATCAATTTCAACATTTTTAATAATATTATAGCATTTTCAAGAATCAAAATTTAAGCTAAATGACTGAGCACACTTCTTTAATGAAATAGAGTTAAAATCAAGAAAATAAAAGTTGTCATGCTTAGGAACCAACTCGACGTTTTTTTAAAATAACACACATGTCATGTAAATTTTTAACTTTAAGTTTATACATTTTTTATAACTTTATTAACATCATGAAGCCCAACTTAACTGATTACATTGTTAGCCTTTTGATGAGAAGTCAAACACTTTATGGTGTTGACCCCTGGTCACCCAGCTAATCACAAACATCAGCCGGCTATTAGCACAATTTATAATTCCATTTTTAAATTTTGCTTTGCACAAAACTTTAACCAACTGAATATGGAATTATTTTCAAAGCTCCTTGTTAATTTGGTGCAAACTTTTTATTTACTTACGATCCATGCATGCTATCTCAAAAATGTGTCATTAAATTCCTAAGATTATTATAAATATTTTGCCAAAATTTTAGTACAAAGAATCAACAATGCTAAAAAATTCAACAAAAAATTTGAATTTCTACTATGCCATAATATCAAAGAAACTCTTTACTTATGATTTCCAAAACTAAAAACTTAGTCACTGTTCACCTCAAAATTCTAACTAATGGCGATTGCAAGTATACAGGCTATCATAACATAGGAGAGAGCCAAGGCTGTATATCCTAATGACCTCAACTTAACATTATCAATTTGTTTCTTAAATGTAATTATAAGTAAAAGGGATTTTGGTTTTTATTTTAAAGAAAAGTTAATTAAGCTAATAATAGAAAGCTAATAAAGAAAATAAGAAATATGCAATGATATGAACGAGTCTAGAGTTCTTTACAATCCTTAGTCCATCTTCTATGAAATTGAGCAATTGGTTCAATGAATTATGTGTAACTATCCAATTTTAATGCAATTATTCAATTAGAACTTATTCTACTAGCTATCACATTCATAGAAGTAATCTAGAGAAAACATGCATCAAACAAAGGATTTAAGACTAAAGTTTATATTCCTAATTCATTTTAGAATCTTAATTGAATAGTTTCAGGTTTAGATTTTCACTCTCGCTCCTTCACCCAAACCCTAAATTAAATTAATTAGTGATAAAGTAATTGTTTATTAACTTTCATCCAATTCAATCTAGCATAAGCTAAACATAAATCAAAGAATCTAAATATTATTATTCATATCAAGACTATTTCATGCTCAATCTCTAAACAACAAAGGATTTAACCCAAGGTTGGTTTTAATCTCTACAAATTAACAATAAATCTAAGAGAAATCATAAATAATCTCTTAATACATGAATTACCCAAAAGAATTAAAATTGAAAAGAGTTTAAGATAAACAAAGTGTAGAAAAATCCCAATCTCCTTAGAGAATTTCAGTTTTATTCTTGATTACAATCTAAATTATTATGTTCTAACCAAATAATGAAAACAATTATGAAAACATAACACAAATTCAAGCTAAACCTCTTAAAAACAAAGTTTCTCTCTCAAGAAAACTATTGAATGAAATAGGAAGAATCTTAGGTTGAATGAATGATTGGTAACCTAAAATCTATAAAAATTTAGCTTTATATATGTTGTTATCGAGTGTGTACATGGGCCCTAATTTACGTCTGCATGGCCCGTTTAGACACCTTTCACCCCATGCGATTAATAGACTTCATACAAAAAATGTCATGACTCAATTGCCATCGGTATGACTTGAATCTTAATTTTCACGGCCCGCGCCATGGTTATTTTCTAACAGTTATTCACTTAGTAAGATGTATGACCCTAGGTCAATTGGTACGACCTTAGGCTACTTTGGCACAGCTTGTGCCCTAGAAAAATGTCTTGAAACCTCCACATATTACACCTTTCAAATCCTTTCACTCAAGAGATTCAACTTTCAATCCAATAACTCCATTTTTACACAAATTCCTGATTTTCTCTAAAAAACACTTAACAAACACATTAAATGCAGTTTTTGGGTACAAATAAACTTAAATACTAAGGAAAATGTATATAATTATGCATAAAATAGTCACCAACTAATAAACTGAGACAATGACCTATAAGAATAACTGATTTTGAAAAATATTTTGACAAAAAACATAACTCAATCAAGATTGTCAACCATAAACACATTGTCAGCACTTGTTTTTTCTTGATTCCAGACATGCAACCATTTAAGGCATATATAAAATCACACATAAAGCATAGACAATCCACACCCACCCCCCTATACATACATACACACACACACACACACACACACACACACACACACGCACACATTTCATACATTGTCCTCGATGTGTCCAAAATAAAAATAAATGAACAAAGAAATGAGAAAAAATAACTACCCAGAAAAGTCTATTATTTGCATAATGGCTTTAAGATCGATCCTAACAATATCATTATATACCATTCACCATAAAAAGATCACAAAACAAACTGTCATAGTTATATAGTTATCCATAAAAAAAAGCAAAAAATGAAAAAATAAAAATACCAAGTACAGTAATCTAAAAGAAAATAAAAGAGAAATAAAAAAAAGTAAAAGAAAAGAATTATCATGAGATAAATTAGATGTCATTGTCTAAACAAGTTGATAATCATCCGAGGAGATATCCTTGACGTCATCATCTCCATCCTCATCATCATCCTCCTCCTCTCAATCATCATCTGACTCTTCAGGTTAGTCCACCTCCTCGAACATAGAATTCGAGTAGATTTTATACCTTCTTGTGAACTCAGGTGATACTCTAGGAAGATTATATCCTTGATCTTTCTAATATGCCATCAAGGTGTTGAGGTCCACTCCATATAGTCTTGGTTTCATCTTAAAAGGTGGAACATTTTCCCTTGATTCTAAGTCATGTGGTACTCGTTACTTTCTAGGCCATAGAATTGTCACTCCATAGGTGTTGATTTTCTCTCATTTCCCCTTGATCCTTATATTGACCTCCAAGCAAGCAATTCCAATCTATCAGATCAAAAGAATAACTACACATATAAGATGGAGGATTCAATGGTTGAGTCAATGAAGAAAGTTCGGCTGCAGTGGATGATGAAGGAGAAGTAGAAAGTGGTGGTGGCATAGATTGTTGAGGTGCATTCTGAACTAATGGATCATAAATAGAAGCCAATGGAGGTGGTGGCTTAGGGATAGTATCGCCATGGCCCAAATTTTTGACACACTCAACATTAAGAAAAGCTAGTGAACCATCCAGAGTCATGCTGGTTATCCCATCAAATAACTTAATATGGCGGGCAAAGCATGTAATGTATGCCCCTCCAACCAGATGCCCATCATTTTTCCTTGCATGTTCATTAAAAAAAACATGAGTAAATAGCCTAAATTCACTTAAATTCCTTCCCTTAAGAACCTCAAAGATGAATAATTTATACTCTACAAAGTCCCAGTTGTATCATGTCGAGTAGTGATAGCATGTGCCAAAAGGTGGTGCATCACCCGCATACTAAATTCCTATAGCATGTAGCTTTGCTTCTGTTTGCTACATACTTTCATCCATCATTTATGTATTTATCCTAAATCTTATCCATTTGCTCATTGGAAGCCCAACCAGTCAACGCTCAGCGGTAATATGGAGAATTGATTTTCGTTTCAATGTAAAGTCTAAAACATCCACCAATGTCATTGGCACTAATGTGAAATGGAGTTTCGCTCAGCCTAAATTCCACCCACTTATTTTAGTTGTACTTCTTCCCTCACACTTGAAAGTGCAATAAAATTTGTGGGTGAGCTCTGGATATGACATTTCATTAATTCCAAACAAATTCTACCACTATGGTTGCTTTGTAAAACTTTTCAAGTGATCTTGTAGCTATAAATTATAGAGATTGGCCCAATCAACCACCCAGCATGGCATAAATGGCTTATTTGCCAAGTCTTTAAACCACTTATGAGCAATATGATCATGAAACCATAAGAATGAATGATCGAGCCTGAATGCCCCATTTATAGGTATCGGGGTGGTATAGCCGGTGGATTAACTGTCCTTTCCCTTTTCTTGACATTTCCCATATCCTTTGCTTTGGCCTTACCCTTGCCCTTATCATTTTACAAAACAAAAACAACAAACTAGCTAAAGCAAAACCAATATCCAACAAATTCATGGGTTAGTTTCTCCATATAATGTCAAAACAATTTGAGAAAATTGGTTAACCAAAAAAAACACCAAGTGTTAATGCCCAATGCCTTTCAGTAATAGCTAAAAATAACATTTATGTGCAAATCTATGAGGCCCCGGCCTCCCGTAAGCACCGGCATGGCTCGAGCATTTTTCGACCTAAGGAAACCAACTGTGGGCATCAAATTGCGTATGGCGTCAGTTGGTCAAGTTCTCACTTTATGTGAACCCCTTACAGGCCCATTGAGTGCATCATGCGTTGTTTGTCACCACTTAATACTTTAAAAAAAGATTTCATTTCAGGTAATTAAGAAACCATTTAACTACATGAAAAAATGTTTATTTTGTTCATTTTTATAATCGGCAAGCCTCGAACCAAATGATGAATTTGGAGACTCATGATTGATACGAAATTTATTTATTTTTTTTAAATAAGTTCATTTTCTAATAGAATTGGCTTAAAAATCATATGATTTTGGTTAAAAGTGTTTTCGTATATGCATGATAGTTATATCGTGATACATATACAACTATAGAATTTTTAAAGATGCATGACCATGTTATAACATAAATGACAAAAATAATAATGAAAGTGATAAAATAAACAACTCTAGCCCAAATAACAGCCAAGTAAAAAATAAAATTAACATAAAATAAAATTAAATAAAAAATAATAAAAGAAAATATAAAAAGGAATCTCTCCTCTAGCCATAAGACATGTAAAAGGCATACATTCCCTAACATAAACTTAGATATAAAGAAATAACAGTAATAAAAGGAAAATGGCATAATAAAAATGAAAGTAGAGATAAAAGGAAAAATTAAAGAAAAAAAACTAAAACAAAAAATGAAATAGAAACTAAAAGGAGGAAAATAATTTTGGGGTTGCAATCCGAATGGGTTTGCTGGTGTATCTCAATGAATGAGAATCAAACTCCATGTCATTCTCCCTTCTCACAAAGGATTGGGGGTTGTTTTAAAATGTGGATTTGTTGGTATTTGTTCTAAAGATGATCCAATTTTAATTGTAAATGATTAACCATATCAATTTTTAATCATTTCAGTTTTATATTATAAGAAAATGACTTTGAAATTATGAATTACCTAAGTCAATT
Organism: Codiaeum variegatum; assembly: GCA_948294925.1. Lineage (NCBI taxonomy): Eukaryota > Viridiplantae > Streptophyta > Magnoliopsida > Malpighiales > Euphorbiaceae > Codiaeum > Codiaeum variegatum. Next base: position 8,883 of record CAOJBK010193606.1, read on the forward strand.
TTTAGGGTTTAAATTAAATTGAAACAAAAGTACCAGTACCATTGAAGGAACACTACCTTTTGCTTTCTTTAGTGAGGAGCTAGCACTTCACAAGGCTTGATTATGCTAGAACAGGTCCCTGTTGTGTTCAGAAACGATTGTCAGAAGATCAGTTCAATAGGGATTAATGTTTTTAGAATTTTAGTTGAAGTTCGGTGTCAAAAACTGGTTCTAAAAGGGTGACCCAAGATGTCCAATTTATAAAATAAAAATACGACATAGATTGTCAGAAAATCGAGTGTGTACGCCAGGCAACAAGCGCTCGTGCCTGGCACAGGTGCATGCACCAACTACTTATCTCATGCTTCTAGTGTTTGGCTCACTCACCTAGTTCGTAATATCGATTTAGTCTAATATAGTTCATTTTTTTTAACTTTTTAACTTTGTTCTAGGTACGATTGAATGTGGTTTGAGTCTATGGCTTGTATTGACGAGCTGGATTTAATGGTGTAAAAATATGAGCTCACAGCTGCCCCCCTTAGTAGATGCATTTTTAGTAAGAAAGCGAATCTAAAAAGTGTGAATGGTATTAGTGGTGTGGCACCTATGGATTTACCTATATATAGGTTTAAGAGGATATGCTTTCTCACTTATTCTCTCCCTCTCTTTCTCATTTTCTTTCTCTTTCAAGAAACATTTTAGATAAATATTCTCTTAATGATACCGGTTTGTGCGACTGAGGAGGAGTTGTTTGAGGAGTTGAAGGCTGAGTTAGATGCTGCTAAGATTGAGACGATTACAAATCCATTTAGTTCCTGAACCTCTCTTATTTTCATGCACTCTTTATTTGTTCACACTTTTTATTTTTACCTCTCTTTGTTTTTTTGTGCAATTAATTTTTGCACTTTTTATTCTTTTTTCTCTTGAGCAAAATAAAATAAGAAAATAAAGTGTTGAAAATTTTACTTGTAGGACTGTCCTCACAATTTGAGGGGAGGTAGGTCCACACTATCTGAGGTGATGAATTTTCTAAATCACTTCCCAGATGTGTGCACTCGTATTGTATCAGCTCATCTGTCAGTTTGGATGAGTCTAGATATTGACAGTTTCACTGATAGGAATCTTGTTTTTGCACTTCTTACGAGGTGGTGGGAGACCACCAATACACCTGCCTATTGGTGAGATGACCCTAACTCCTCTTGAATGGTCTTACTTTACGGCATGCAGTTTGGGTCTAAGCATGTTGAGTTTGATGCTCATTTATAATACCATCACTCTTTGGGCATCATTCTTAGAGATATGCATCTCTCTAATTCTTAAGGATGGTTCCCAGAACATGGCTGCCTAATTTGATGAAGAAGATGAATCCAATTGCTTTTTCCATTGACTAGGGCGTCAGAGTTTGTCTGCTGATTATCTTTTCTTCCATCTTTTTGTATAATGAGAATGGCCACGTTGACCTAAAAGTGGTGTCCTCACTCACAGGCTTGAGTTTACTTACTTAGTATGACTAGGGTGGTGGTGCTTTGTCTACGACTTATGGGGTGATGGGCACGATCTCAAAGTGCTAAGGGATAGGTATCCATGTGACCATGATCGTCTAGAAGGTCAATAATTCCCCTCGTTTCTTTTCTTTACTTAAGCATTTTTATCTATTTTGCCAATTTTTTTTACTTTTGTAGCTCTAGGCCTTTATGAGCATTCCTCCCATTTCCCTCAAGATTATAGCTAGGGATGAGATTCTTCTCTCGATGGGGATAATGTGGGATCATGAGTCTTGGGCGGGACCCCATCTTGGCTTTTCCTTTTCCTTATATAGAGATATTCTGACCATTATTGTTAAGGAATGCTCTGAATAGCTTCATCTTTTGTATGTTATAGATTACTAACAATCAATTGTCTTTTCAAGTGGTATAGGAACCCTTCAATTGTGGTGTTCTATTAAGTGTTTCTCCTTTTTCTTTGAGTATTTCTACTACCAAGAGCTAGATTTTTTAGGCTCCTTTGATACCATAGAGTTCTTTATAAGGGAGCGAGATGTGGCTCAGATGACTTTAAGAGTGGTTGTACAAGTTGATCCTCCCGCCATCATGAGGAATACTATAGAGTTGATGTATAACATGTTCTAGAGAATTAGGAGGCTCAAAGAGGAGGTCATTTTTCCTAGCTCTTAAATTGAGTTTATTGCCACTCAGTTAATGAATGGTAAACCCCCCGCTTTCTGTAGCTCCAAGCCAAGTTCTTGTGGTTTCTGCTGCTGCTGCTCTAAGACATAGATCCTAGGGCTAAGAAAATCATTCCTCTACTTGAGGTATGCCTAGTACCAGCTCAGTTTCTTTGAGGATGGGTGCTTCTACTCCTTCCATGCTTTCTAGCTAGAGCTAGCCTCAGGGATTTTTCCCTATTTTTCTAATCATGTCTCCTACATTGGAGTAGATGGTGTGATGAGGTACCATTTCGTTGACATAGAGTATCTGCCTAGTATGATGCAATTCAACCCAAGGACTTTATTGTCGGTGAGTATTCGACTTTTCTTTTGTGATTTTGTCTTTTCAATATTCTGACATCTATTTGCTATAGGTTTCTAAATAGATATATGGTATGGGGTATGAGGCTCATGCTTGGACCCAATTTTCTTTTAGCACCACATTGGCGGCTTTTAGTGTCCCCAAGAGCTAGAGAGAGCCACGCATGATCAGGAGGCGTATTCCTCAAGGTGATGATAGCGGAGTAATAACTAATGAGGAGGCATCTAAAGAGGATGGTGATACATAGGATGTATGCATTTGACCTTAGTATGGCCTCATTATAGGTTTTTTGTAAAAACTATTATATTTTTATTTTTTTTTTAACTTTATTATGAATTTTATGAAAAAATTACTTCCTAATTTTTTATTTTCATTTACAAAATAATTTTATCCAAGAATGGAAAATTTAAAAGTATTTTTGAGAAGAAAACCATGAAAAATGGAATTAGATGGAGTCAGAACTGCACGTTGCGATAGGCTAGAATGACGCATAAGTCTGAGCATATGCTTGAGCACTGGCTTATATGTCTTGAGCTTGAAGCACACACTTGGAGCTCAGCGCACATGCCTAGAGCACAACACACATGCCTGGAGCTCAGTGCAGAAGCCTGGCTCTTGGCGTATGCGCTTGGCTCTGGGCGTGTGTGCCTGCAGTCTAGTTTGCCCATTGGCCTTCCAAACTCCTTTTGCCTTGATTTTTGTGCCATCATATATGAATGTACAAAATTATTTTTTATTATGAAATTTCAGAAAAAATATTTTATTTCTTTTTTTGTTTTCTTTACAGAAAACTCAGTTTCTTTCTATTTTTTCCTTATAAATGGAACCATACTTTAGTCATATGATGCAAGGATGGTGTAGAAACTTAATCCAAGTGGGCCAAATCAACTTTGGGAAATATGGCATGGGGGCTTTGCCAACACTCAGAGGTTTCAACATTGATTGGATTTTTCTAAATTCTTATATCAAGTTTTAGGACCCGATTTATCATGTATTATGTTTCGGGGTTGGTACGGACAAGATGTGTCCAACATATGATTAATTTACTATTTTGTTGGCTTTTGAACCCGAGGCTGACTTGGCTGTTCTAGTAGAGAAGGTTGGTTATTTTAATTCTTTTAAGAGGGTTTTGGGTTTGAGTAAGGTGGAAGCTTGTAACAAAGTCAAGGATGATTTTGTGAACCTTCTTGATCTGGCTGATATTTTTTGGGATGATTTTAATGATCCGGTTTGGCGAGCTAGAAGGCCAAAGGCTTATTCCTTCTATTTGAATGCCAGGTATATTTTTGTGGGCCTAGGTTATGAAATGGTGGCTGAGTTGATACCCTAGATGGGTGAAGGGAAGTCTATATATGGTATGATTTTGGCAGAGTTGTTGATCTACCTTGATCATCATTGCAGCTCGAGAAAGCCTTATACCATTAATGTCATTCTACTCCAGGTACTTAGACCCTTAATTGCTTGTCAGTTTCAGAATTTTACGAGACTATTTTGTCCTTTATATTTTGCTTCAGGTTAGATTGAGAAACCATTTCAAGAATGTTCCCGATCTTGAGTCAAAAGATCATCTTGCATCCTGGTATCTAACTAGGAAGATTGTGTTATGTTTTTATACAAAGAAGGACTAGATTAGTTGTCCAGTCAAGTTGAGTCCTTTCGACTTACTTTAGAGTCCTGGCTAGTATAAGATCAAACATTTCATAGCAGGGTCCCATGAATTCAAGCATGTGTATCAGTTTAGCTTAAACAAAATGGCATGGTATCAAGCTACCAGAGTTCTTCGTCAGATGGGATATGATGAGATTATTCCGCTAGATGGTATCCTTCTTAGAGTTGCTGTTGTGAATGAATGAGTTGCTAAGGCAATCCTTAAAGGATTGATTCGTGACTTTAAGATGGTAGTCCAAGGTGAGAACTATAGTAAGCATCCAGAGTACATAGACTGGTGGATCGAGACATGTTGGCCAAAGGAGAAAACAAAGCATTATGCTCTTTTGACTGATATTGAGGAGTGAGTCTGAATCTAGAATAGGCTTTCTAGAAAATAAGACTTTTGGTTTTTTCTTTTAAAATTCTTTTTGACTCTTTTTCACATGTTTTATTTTTGATGTTCCAAAAGATGAATAAGACTTCAATAAAACAATTTTTTTTATTAAGCTCTTACTTTTGCCTAAGACACCCTATCAGGCTCTCAACTTATTGAGCTATCTTTATTGTTTCCTAGACCACCTTTTCAATTTTCAGTCTAGCAGACTAAACCCTAAATTTTTTCTAAGCGGCTCATTTGGGATTTTAACTTAGCAGGTTTCATTCTTTTTTCAAATCTATTTCTTTGTTTGTTGTTTATTTTTGCATGCAATATGAAAGTGCCCAAATGAGATGAAATTTTGAATTTCATTAGTTGCTTTAGACTGTACCCATAATGGTTGCCTACGTATCTCCTTACAACAAATTTTTAAAAATGAAGAACATAATAATTCTTAAAGAATCAGTTCCATGTAGTTCTTATTGTAGAAATGTGATGCCAGAAGCATGCTCATGCAATAAAAACACTAAAAGTAGTATCTCTTGAGTGGATTGAGGTTGGTATGATTGGTGAATTCATTGTCGTCATTGTCCATTAGGATGATACTTCTGCTTAACATGATTTTCTTAATGATGAAAGGACTTCTCCAAGGAGGTATGAATTCCCCTCAAGGGTTTTATGTGAGTTGTCTAATTTCTTTTAAGACAATGTCACCTCTATAGAGTTTGTGATCTTTAACTCTTTTATTGAAATGTCTTTTAGTTTCATTTGGTAATTCAAAGTCTGATAAAGGACTTCTAACCTTTTCTTATCGACTATGTTGAGTTGGTCATAATAGGCCTGTTGCTAGTCAAGTTCATAGATCTGAGCTTCTTGAAGAACTCTTGCAAATTGGATTTCCAATTATATAGGTAGGAATACTTTCATTCTAGATACCAATGAGTTGGGAATAACTTTGGTAGCTATTTTAAATGAAATTTTATACCCAAGGAGGGTGTTTGACAAGTGAGTATGACAACCTTTATGATTTCTGATCATCATCTAAAGGATGTTCTTAAATGCTTTGTTAACAACCTCAACTTCCCCATTGGTCTGAGGTTTATAAAAGAGAATATTAGCGGTGTTGTATTTTCTCTTTATTTTTTAGGACAACTACCTTTTTTTGAAAGTGTGAGCCATTAGAAATACATCTTTGATGAATTCCATTCCATATTTTCTTATAAAGAACATCTCCCCTCGGGATGTAATAGCTAGTCAATTTTCTTAAGGTTCTCCATTCTGATTTGGAGGCTACCTTTGGATAGGAACCCTTTGCAAGGTAGTTGTAGATGTCACAATACCATGGCCTCTATTCAATTTCTTAGATATTCATGCAATGGGATTGATAACTCGGCTGGTGCTTAATGCTTAGAACGGATAATAAACCCGTCATGTATTTCTATCATTGATGGAGACTTTCCAATGCATTCGTAAATCTATTTTGTGTTCTTGGTAAGTAGTGGAGACACTACATCGAAGCTAGCTGCCACATCTTCAAGTCGCTTATGGCAAGGAACTAAACTCTCCATGCTAATTTTCTATCTTCCTAGTGATTGAGAAACTCTGAGGTTGGAATTTCCATATACCTCCAAGTTCTTGACACTGATCTAATTATCTGCTTCTAATCCTAAAAAATAGGCTTCATATTCAGATTTATTATTTGTTACCTAAAAATCTAATTTTATTGACAAAGGTAAGCTTTTGCCGATAGGCATAAAGAACACCATTCCAGTGCCATATCCTTTGCTATTGGTAGTTCTGTCCAATAATAGTTTCAAGGTTTCATCTTAGATAAGTAGAATGTCTTCATCAGGAAATTTAGGACATTCCCAATAATCCATTATCGAGGTCGCAACTAGTTGGTCATCAATGACACTACACTTGGTAGCTTTTCTTTCCTTGTACTTGAGATTATAAGCTGCTAGGGCTCTCATCCATCTAGCCATTTTACTATTGATGATAGGTTTTTCCATGAGGTATTTGAGAGGACTTTTATCAGTTAGGACATGTGTTGTGTATGCCCCTAGATAGTGTCTCAGCTTGTGATATACCCATACCAGAGTTAGGCAAAGCTTTTCAATGTAACTGTATTCACACTCATGCATCAACATTTTCTTAATTTGATAGTAGATGGGATGCTCTTTATGGGATTTTGGAACATTTTGTGTCAACATAGCACCCATAGCTTCACCAGTGACTGTGAGATAGAGTAGCAGTGGTTTCCCAGGTCCAGGAGGCTGGAGAACTGACAGGTTCACAAGGTATTTCTTGATCTATTCAAAGGCTTCTTGGAACTCCTTATTCCTTTTCTTTGAGGAATTATTTTTTAGTATATTGAATATGGGACCATAGGTTTCTACTAACTGATGGTTTGTGGTGGCTCAGGAACCCCCTTATCCTCTATTTTTTTTAATTATTTTAGAAGGTGGTATGTCAAGAATTGCTTTAAACTTGGCAGCATCAATCTCGATTCCTTTCTTGCTGACCATGTGACCTAGGAACAATCCAAATGAGACTCTAAATATGTATTTGGTAGGATTGAACTTAAGATTTTATTGGTGAACTTTAAGGAATAACTTCTCTAATACTTGCAAGTGTTGTTTGGTAGTGGTGCCCTTGAAGATCATGTTATCGACATATACCTCCACTTCTTGGTGGATCATGATTTGGAAGATAGTGGTAGCCATTCTCTAGTAGGTGGCTCTAGAATTCTTTAGTTTGAAAGGAATTACTCAGTAGCAATAGGTACCCCATTCCATGATGAAGGTAGTCTCCTCTTTATCAGGACGATGCACCAAAACTTGGTTTTATTTGGCGGCCAGATTAGTTAAGGGAATCGTCTATGATCCTCCTAATGCATCTACTAGTAGATTGATGTAGGGTAGAGGAAAATTGTCTTTATGATAGGCCTTGTTGAGATCTCGGTAGTCCACACACATTCTGACTTTCCCATCTTTTTTTGGTACCGAGACAATGTTGGATAACATGGATGGATAGTTGATTGGTTTGATAAATTGGTGAGAAAGTTGCTTAGAGACATCCTCGTTGCTTGAAAAACTTACATTCTAGATAGGTTGGAATCCCATGGAAGGCAATTCTTGGATCGAGTCTAGTCATGTCACCGGGCTTCTAGGCAAAACAGTCTTAAAACCTCTTGAGGATTAATTCAATATCTTGTCTGTTTGAGCATGTAGATGCAATGAATATAGTTTTTGGCATGTCATGAGTTTCATCATTAATGGGCTCTTTAACTTAATTTGGATTTCAAATGGACTTAGAAATATCAAATCAGACCGGACTGAAATGGAACCAGAAACCCAAGCCAAAAATGACAATGTCTGCATGCATTTTAACAGTTGTGTGTGGGTAAATCCTTCTAACCATGCGTAAATCCCTTCGTGCATGTGTTTCCTCTTCATGCATCTGTGACGCGCTTAATGCATGCGTGAGCCTACTATCATGTATGTGGCACCCATGATGCATGCGTAACACTGTTCACACATACTTTTTATTTTCTATATTTCTGATACAATCCTTTATAAATATGTCATTTTATAGAATAGAAAAATAACTTTTTAGCAGCCATATTTCAAATTCTTATATGCATTTTAGCCTCCTAAACACTAAGAAACACATATAAACATTTCTAAACACTACCATTTTTCCCTAATCAATCCAATTTTCTAGAATTGTTATAGTTCTTTCTAGTTCATCAGTTCAGTCATTTCCAATCAAGTTTTAGACAGTTCTCCTCCAGTGCTCTCCGAACACAACGGAGAACCCCTCAGGTTTCATTAAGCCTTCAAATCAGTCAATTCCAAAATCTAGAAAAAGGTAATTATGGTATAGTATTTTCTAATTATTTTTTATTTTGAATTAAGTCTTGAACCTGATGAGGCATTTTCTTTATCAAATAATAATTTTTATGAAATAATTCAATCTAAAGCCCTTTTACTCTGAATTAAGGCACGTTTATGGAAAATAATTTTTTATAAATTAAAATCAATCAAACCCTAAAATGAACATAGGTGATCCATACAAAAATAATTTTTCATTAATCAAAGATTAGAATTGATTAATAGCCTAATGGTTAACTATTTTATAAATTTAAAATTGGTTTGCTACTGAACATCAAACCACCCACTATTATCAGATCAGCCCCCAACCCTTCTCTAGAAAAGAGAATAATGTGGAGTTTGATTCCCATTCAAAGGGATACGTTTGCAAGCCATTTCATGGGTTCAACTCCAAACCTTATTTTTCTTTTATTTCTTTTTGTTATATTTTTTGTATTGTTTTTATTCGATCATTTGTATCTCTCTTGTTATTACTACTATTATTAAATTTGCTTTTGGAGAATGTGTGCTCCTCTCAAATCATAAGACTGGAAGGGAGATCCCCTAATTTGGATTATTTTATGTTATGATTGCTATTGCTTTCTTTTTAGGTTGTTGTATCTTCCCTAGAACCTGAAATGGGCTAGAGGAGGGACCCTTGGAAAAGCTTGTCTTTATTTTGCTTTATGCGATTCTCACCTACACAATAGCATGTTCATGCATCTTTTTGGCATACTTAACTTTTCATGCACCATAAATACCTACTCATGCATACACGAAAATCGATTTTAATCGAAATCATCCTTTTTAAGCCAAAACTTGTTATGTAAAAATGGTAAAATCTATTTTTCATAAATTTTGTTTTATCAGATCACGAATCCCCAAACCTCCTATAGTTCAAACAAGAACAACTTTTTCAATTTGGTTAGAAATATTTTTTTTTTCTAAAATGGAGTTAAATCTAAATGGTTTCTTAATCACCATAGAAAAACTATTTTCTTAAAGATTAGGTGGCGACTCTGTACACTTACACTCCATGTGCACACAAATGAATATATGTGGATGCAAAAATGCAGGACCCGACCATAATTCGTGATGCCATGCGTGATCTGGCTTCCATTGGTTGGTTTCCTTTGAGTCATAGCCTCAGAGGCGCGCTGGAAGATCCCGCGGGCTGTTCGGACGATGCCTTTCAGATAGACAAGTCAAATTTTTATAAATTCCATGACATTTATGGTCACACCACCTATACTTGTACACATTTCATGAAAAAGATAGAGTTTCTACTTAAACAAGGTTATTTTAAGAGATTTGTAAGAGCTAATAATGATCATAAGCCACCGGTGGTAAATGACGGAACAATAGGGATATCACCTGTCTCACCAGGGGGTCACAAGAGGAAGTAACGAGTAATAATAAGGGGAAGGTAGTAGCTACGAGAAAGGAGACCCCAAATTTTGTGTTTTATAATGGCTAGAAGTAATAGGGTGAAGATGAGGAGATGATGGCACCAGGAAGAGACAATTGTTTTCAAAGCAATTATTGCCAACTATAATATGCAGAGAATCTTAAAGGATGATGGGAGTTTAACTAGTCTCTTGCCTTTCGAGGCCTATCAAAAGATAGTAATAAAAGATTATGAGGGAAAGAGTTGAAAACCCTAATCAAGACACAACATAAAAATGAAATACCCATAACAGGATACATTAGACTACCTTTCACCATAGTGGTAACTCCAAGGAATGAGACGATAATGGTGCTCTTCATGGTGGTGAAAATACCAATGGCTTATAATGTTTTGATGGGCAAACTATTACTCCATGACTTGGATGCGGACACTAGTGTCAGGAGAGGAAGTATGAAGGCTCCCTTACTAGACGAAACTGAACTTTGGGTATATAGCACTCATAGGCAAGAGCCTGAATAAGACTTCACTCAGAAAAGGTAGAGAATGTACACATTCAGATAGATGAGGTATGTATGGTCTAAGAAGAGGTGAAGTTAGAAGAAGGGCGAAGAGCACAACCAATGAGGAAGTTAGAATCATTCCCAATAGAGGAGGAAAGACCAGAAAGATGTCTAAAGGAAAACAAGAGTTGGTAGAAAAGACTGAAGCAAAGAAGTTCTTAATAAGCCATAAAGGTACCTTCGCATGGGAATCCTATAACATGACATGGATAAGCTCTAAGGTGATGACTTATAAGCTTAATATGGACCCAACTTTTAGACCAAGCAAATAGAAGAAAAGATGCTTTGGGACAGAAAAACAAGCAGTGATTAATGAGGCGGAAGGCAAATTAATGGAAGTCAGATTCAATAGGAAGTGTTACACCCATAGTGGCTAGCCAGTGTGGTTCTAGTGAAGAAAGCAAATGGAAGTTACAGAATGTGTGTGGACTTCACCGACCTCAATAAGGCATGTACAAAAGACTCCTACCCGCTGCCCATGATAGACAAATTAGTAGACTCCACTATAGAGTACAAGTATCTCTCCTTCTTTGATGCCAAATAAGGGTACCACTAGATCAGGATGGACCTAGAAGATGAGATAAAAACTGCTTTCATCACTAAAAATGCACTTTTTGCTATACATATATACTTTTTGGAATCAAGAATATGGGGGCAATGTATCAGAGATTAGTAAATAGGATATTTAAGGATTAATTGGGGAAGAACTTAAAAGCATATATAGATGACATGATAGTAAAAAGCAAGTGGTTTGAAGACCATGTCAGGGATTTGGGGGAAATCTTCGAAGTAATGAATCACAACATAATGAAGCAGAATCTAGAAAAGTGTGCCTTCTTTATTCATAGGGGAAAGTTCCTAGGTTACCAGGTGAGAGAAAAGGGAATTGAGCCTAATCTAGGCAAAGTGCAAGCCATCTTAGAGATCTCATCCACAAAGAATGTGAAAGAAGTTCAAAAGTTGACTGGGGGTTAGCCGGTCTTAATAGGTTATTGTCAAAGGCGACAGAGAAGTACATACCATTCTTTAGAAGATTGAGGAAGAATGTGGTCTTTGAATGGACCAAAGATTATCAAAAAGCCTTTAAAGAACTTAAAGCATACCTAGACTCAGAGCAAGCACTAAACATGCCATTACTATGGGATGAAGTGCTCATCTACCTTTCAGTTTCTATGTATTCAATCGAAGGCATGCCAGTTAGAAAAGAATGAGGGGATACAAATGCTGATATATTATTTTAGCAAAGTCTTATAGGAACTTAAACTCAATTATTCTCTTATTGAAAAATTGGTTTACTCTCTCTTATTATCATACAAGAAATTTAAGGTCTATCTTCTAGCTCACTGAGTGGTAGTGGTTATAGATAGACCCCTGCAAAAAACAATTCACAAACCAAAAAACTTGGAAAGAATGTTATGCTTGTCTATAAAGCTCAGGCAATACACTTTACAATATCATCCTCAAGCGGCTATCAAAGCCCAGGAATTGGAGATTTCATTTCAGAATGTTCATTCTCAAAGGAAAATGAAGTAAAGGCTACAGATTAAAGGAGAAAAGAGAAGACATATCTAACAGTTGTTTGGGAGCTCTATTTTGATGCAGCAAGTGCTCAAAATGTCAGCAGGATTGGGATTGTCCTATGAAGTAGAATAGGAGTTCTCCTAGAATATGCCTTAAAATTGGACTTCCCCTAACCAACAATAAAACTAAATACGAAGTCCTAGTATAGGGGCTTAAGCTAGTTAAATTCCTTAAAGTGGAAAAATTATGCATTTGCAGTGATTCACAATTGGTACTAGGCCATATAGATGGCATATTCAAAGTAAGAAAAAAGGAAATGGCAATGTACTTGATAATAGTTAAAAGGCAGATTCAACAGATGGAGGAGTGAGGAATAGAGATAGAATATGGAAAGGTCCCAAGGCTGTAAAATTATAGAGCAAACACTTTAAGCAAATTGGCAGCACACGCTTTAAGGTACCCCAACAAAGTCTTCATGGGATCTTTCACAGTCCCTAGCATAGCCGAGGGGGAAGTGTTATTGGAGATTGAAGTGGGAGAGCGATGTTGGATCGATAAAATCAAAGCTTTTTAAGAAAAGGGAGAGTTACAACAAGATCTAAGAGAAGTAAAGAAAATTAAGAAGCGTAGTGTTTATTTCTCCATTCTAGACAAAACGTTATATAAAAGTGCGTACTCACTTCCTTCGCTAAAATGCCTAAAGGCGAGAGAAGCGAAGTATGTATATCCTTCAAGAGATCCATAAAGGGTCATGCAGGATGCACATTGGGGGAAAAGTACTAGTGGCCAAAGTGCTTTGACAGGGATAATACTTGCCAACGATGAAGACGGATGAAAGGTTTCTGGTGAAGAAGTGTCCCTCATGTTAAAAATTTGTAAACTTGGTAAAGATGTCAAGAACTGAGCAAGTCTCAATATACAACTCTTAACCCTTTGCCAAGTGGGGGATAGACATCATTGGCCCTTTCGAATAGCCCCGTGGAAAAAGAAATTCTTGGTGGTGGCAGTTGAGTACTTCACAAAATGGGCCAAAGATGAACCTTTGGCAACTATCACTATAGATAACATCATCAGGTTTATATGTAAGAACATTATCTATAAGTTGGGCATTCCTTATTATCTCATTAGTGATAATGGCAAGCAATTTGACAATGCGAAGATAAGGAGGTTCTACAAAGGGTTGAATATCAAGCAACATTTCTCCTTTATAGCTCATCCTCAAACAAATGGATAACTAGAGGTGACCAATAGAACTATCCTCCAAGGAATCAAATGAAGGCTAGAAGGCTTCCATCACTTACTATAGTCATACAAAACCCCACCCCAAGAGCACCTATAGAGGAAACTCCCTTTGCTTTGACCTTCATCACCGAGGTTGTTATCCCCATGGATATAGGATTGCCAAGTGGAAGGGTCTTCTATTACAATGGTGAAGAAAATGACAAGCTACCAAGAATTGATCTAGACCTACTATATGAATTGAAAGAAGAAATAGGCATTAGAATAGCTACATATAAGAATAAAGTGGCTAACTACTTTAATAAAAAAGTAAGAACCAGGAAGTTCGATGAAGAGAGCTTAGTCATGAGAAGACTCAAGGTAACAAGTTTAAAAGAAGGAATACGCAAACTGGCTCCTACATGGGAAGGTGCCTTTAAGGTCCAGTAGGTGATAGGCCCTAACACTTACAAGCTATAAAATTTGAATGATGTAGATTTACCACATACTTGTAATGTATAACATTTGAAAATGTACTATCAGCAAAAGAAATAAATGAAATACAATCTATTTTGTGCACATTAATTTTTCATAAAATCAGTGTGGCAGGAAAAAGTCCTTCTGGAGGAGGCAAATACAATTTTTTTGAAGGATATAAGATCTGTTTAATAGGCAAAAGCCCTACTCAAGAAGGAAAATACAACATTGTTGAAGGATATAAGACTTGTTTGATAGGTAAAAGCCCTACTCTATATGGAAAATACATCCTTGTTGAAGGATATAAGACTTCCTCGATAGGTGAAAGCTCTTCCCATGGAGGCAAACACATCCTTAATAAAGGATACAAGACTTGCTTGAGAGGTAAAATCCCTTCCAAAGGAGGCACCTAAGAAAAGAACTCATAAAGTAACTTCTAAGGGAAAAGCATGCACACAGAAGGAAAAAGGACAATCCTAAAATATCAGAACCTTAAACAAAGGCGAGTATAGGACTCCTTGAAGTTCTCAAAGGTTGTCCAAAAGAAATGAAGTGTTTCCTAGACAAAACCATCACTTCGAACAGGGAGTAAACGAAGGCAAGAAAATTTAAAATACTTAAAGGGGTGAAATAACTTAGAAACTATATGGAGGACTAAATAAAATAGGCTTCAAAAGGAACAATGAAAGACAATCGAGGTAAATAAACTAAAAAAGAGTTTGCATTTCATTTCAAAAGATTACATAAATTATAATGAAGTGAAATACAAAATGTATATATCAAAGAATGTATAAAAGATACAAAAAATTTAAAAAGGGGGAGCCATTGAGGATTATCAGCTTCCTTTTTGAGACCCATCTCTCTATTGAGATCTTCGTTAAAGGAACTAGGAAGGTCTTTCTCATTAACTGTGTCGAAGGCAGAGGAAAGAGGCCGAACTAGCCTACTCAAGTATTACTCGAGAGCAAGAACTATTACCTTCTCAAGGTCATCAATCTTGAAAGCACTAGCTATTTCGGGGACTTCTCTACCACCTCTCCAATGGTCTTATTATGGCGAAGAACACACAAGACTTCTCTCTTCATGATATACCTTTGAAGTTAGCTTGAGTAAAAGAAATCTTGAATGGCCTGTTGAATCCCTTCGGTATGCCTCTTCACACTTTTTGACATGGACTTATAGATCTTTTTAGATATGCGAAGATCTTTATGGAGTTGGGCTTTTTCATCCTAAAGAGTGTAATTTTGCTCCTAGAAGGTGACCGTCCTTTGGTTCAAGGACTCAACGAGCTCTTATTTATCCTTTAGTTGACTGTGAAGCTATTCCAATTCCTTCAAAACCTTGTTCCTCTGTTCAA
>CAOJBK010193962.1:0-17056 GCA_948294925.1 Codiaeum variegatum
CCACAATCCATACTTAGTCATATAAGTCATGAGTGACATCTAGCATAACATATCACGACTACCTAATTAGAAATGAATGTTGGCAATTGAATCATCGACATTGCATGGACCTCTTGATTATAATTATTGTGCACTCGAATCCTTTCATTACGGATTCTTGATCTTAGCTAGGGTCATGGAATAGTCAAACCCTACATGCTAAATCATATGACTTCTATTCAATTCTAATTCTCGATAAATCGATTCTTACTAGAAACTATTTCTAATGAATCTTTACTACATTGCACAAGGATTTGTGAATCGAGAACAACAAGTCATAGGATTCATTCATTGTTTACCCAAGTTAATGAATCATTTCTTGGAGATCTCTTATCTCAACATACCACTGATTATGGCCACCATATGTCATATACCAATACATGGATAGCACCGGTATATAAGCAGTAACAAACCATAGCCACCAGTATGTTAGATAACATGTCACCTCAAGTCTAATGATTATATGCATAACTATGATTTAGATGATCAACCATTGACTAGTGGATAAAACTCATGTGTCTGTCATCTAATGTCACTGTTCGACTTACTCATCTCATGAGTATCTACATGTTATCACGACATCACATGTCTGTAGTATGAGACTCACTACCTCTATATCAATAAGTATCTCATAATTGTCATGGATGACAACAGAGGTGACGTTTTCTCCGAATTAATGATGTTCCTACCAATAATCCTATGACCGTAAACTTACTTAAAAGTCTATGACAAAAAAAATTATCTTCATATTCCTAAACTTTTTGAGAATAAATTCTCTTACATAGTACTTATGGAGCATATTTACGTTAAACACTAAAATGAAGGCAATCATTTAAACGAAAACATATATATTAAATGCCAATGATAGATTAAAATTATAAATATATACATAAAGTACAAGTTTTAGGGCATACAATTCTAATAAGATATTATTTTGACACTTTAGCTAGCTTCTAAATTGCATATAAAAAAGCTGATTTTGGAGACGGGTCATCGTGAAGTCGCAAACTCCCTCTATGTTCCTGATGAAACCATGAATTGGGAAATTTTCAATTTGATTGTTGTTGCTCGAAATCTATTGTATTTTTTGGACTGTTATATTGTTAGATGGATTCAAAGGGTTGCAAATATAGCAACACATTGGATAGTTAAAAATGTTGTGAGTGGTACTTTACCACCTCGCTATATAGAGGATACTCCTATGGAGTTAAAATCAATTTTGTATAAAGATTCCTTCAATTGTCTTAATGAATGAATTTCAAGTTTTATTAGCAAAAAAAAAAAATGAAATTAATGTTATAAGTTAATATGTAATAACATACTTTATATTTTAATTTATAAGCTTAAGATACTTAATCTTATTGTTAGTCTTTTTCTTTAATGCTTTAGATGACCGTAATTTATATTATTATAAATTTAGTTTTTTAATAGTTTGATATGAATATAATACTTAGCTTATTTATATTATTGTAGATTTAATGTTATAATTTAAGTTTTATTATTTATTTGTTGAGGAAGTTAAGTGTCTGTATAACTTGATAAAAATAAGTGTATAATTTATTGAGTTGTTATAATTTAAGTTTTAATACTTAACAAAGTGTAATTTATTAACATCCAAATAAAGATAAGTCTTATTTTCTATTCCCTTTGAAATCTCAATTTTTTTGAGCTACAATTTGGGGTATGTAGAAGCATAAACTAATAATATTATTATTTAAAATAAAATAATTATTTGATTTATATGTTTTTCACTTACTTTTTTTTTCTTTCTCATCAAATTGGTACTTATCCTCCCTCTAATTATTCTTCCTCCTCAACTCATTTCTCAAATACTCACTCCATTCTCAAATAAGTGACCGTTTTGTTTTTGTGCCTAAGTACCAAAAACAAATTTATGAAAAAAATATTTAAAATTATAATATAAAAATATATTAATGTGTTTATCTCGAATAGTACTTTCATAAGATTAATTTTTATAAATTTTTACTTAAATATTTTAAAAATAATTGAAGGTCAAAGTTTATCAATGGTAAGCGTATTTGACACTTACTTCAGAATGGAAGGAGTAAGAGGAAATTTAATACTTATATTCGTCTTCCTTCTCTTTCCCTGTCATTTCTTATCATTCCATTAATTACCTATCCTCCAAAAAAAATTACCATAAGTGATTAATTAGGAAAAATTTAAAAGGTTGATAGATTACTGAAATATACCTACCTACACCAATGTATACACCCATATGATAAGAGAATAATATTTCAAATAAAAATGATATTTATTTCTTTTTCAGTAAAATGGATGTCAGATATCAGATAGTGCACCAGGGCATCCCAACTAGGTTGGCACTTCCGTAGCACCTACTTCATATATTTGAGTTCAAGCCAATTAAATTAAAAAGAAAAAAAAAATACACAGTTCTACTCATAAGAGAGGAAATCAATAAAATCTAAAATTATCTTTGTGAGCAAAGTCATCATAAAACAAAAAACTACAAAAATCAGAGCAGGAAACCCACCAATGAGCCCCTACATTACAATACCCAAAACTAGCTAAAGAATCATCCACTTTGTTTCCCTTTCTAAATACATGAGAAATAACAAAATTAATAGAGGAAATAAAGTTTAAACAGAGCTCCCAGTCAAATATAAATTCCCAAGGGACATCAGAGGATCTAGATTTAAAGAGTGAGACCACAAAGGAAGAGTCACATTCTAACCAAAACTTACTCCATCCATGCTCAGAGGCCTTTAAGACTGCAAAAATTGTCACCTTTAGTTTAGCTATGTAAGCAAGAGAAGAGCTATGATGAATGATATTCCCCTATGAATATCATTTTTTTCTTCTAAATTTTGGTTATGCTTTAGTGAGCAGAAACATCATGGGTATCATTTTTGGCTCTGGCCAAGTGTGCAAAGATTTGGGTTTCTGATTTCACCTATTTAAGGTGACAGTTTGATGACACAGCCTGTTGGAGAGGATCTCCACTAGCCAATCAACGATTTTGGAAAGTCTGGTTATCAGAAGAGCTACATGTGAGCTTTAAGTACCACTAACAGTGTCGACATCCTCCTCATGTGCTAGCATGTGAGACCGCATGAGACCTTGTTCTGCCATCTGTGCATCTCCTTCTCATCGACTCCTCTTCTTTCGATGTCTTCGTGCAATTTTTTTTTATAGTAAGTTGCCTTTGGTTCATTGGTGGTGTCTTTAATTAATAATTGGTATTTTACTATGGCTATTTTATTTTTCTAGTTATGTTTTTGAAGTTTGAAGATTTTGTGGCCATTTGTAATTTGTGGGATTCTATTTGGAAAGCGTGAGTTGATTTTGAGCATCTATGGTTGAGGTTCAATGAATTATGACTTCTAAGATTTATGAAGTACCTATACCTGAGCATACTAAAATCCTCAAGTATAAAAAAGCATTAAATTGTTCATCTCATCCTATAGCCACTATTATCAAACCTGGCAAAACGGATATGCCTCCGTCGAATTATGATTGGGTTATTGATTCTGGTGCCTTAGACCATATGACATGTAATCCTAACATTTTTTCCTCTATTTAAAAACATAGATTTCCATCTATAGTTACTTCAGTATATGGCTCTCATTCTAGTGTCATTGGATTTGGTACTGCTAATCTAACTCCATCACTATCTTTATCATTTATGTTATGCTTACCATAATTTTCCATAAACTTGATATTTGTTAGTAAAATCACGCGTACCCTAAATTGTCGTGCCATTTTCAGCCTAAATTTTTGCCTTTTTCAAGATTTAGTAACAAGAAAGATTATTAGTAAATGACGTGAATCTAGCAGTCTTTACATTTTGGACACGTTGTTGTCGACGACCATTACTTGTTCAGGTGCATTAGCTCCTTTTGAAGCCGATTGTAGATTAGGTCATCCTTCTTTTGTCCATGTTAAAAAAATTATTCCATCGATTTCATGATTTGTCCTCTATAGATTATGATTTATGTTAATTTTCAAAACATCATAGGTAACCTTTTATTCGTCAAGTCAATAAAATTGCTACTTATCCTTTTTGAATTAGTCCACTCAGATGTTTGGGGACCATCTCCTGTAGTGTCAAAATCAAGATTTAAGTATTTTGTCACTTTTGTTGATGATTTCTCCCGAGTCACTTGTGTTTATTTTTTGAAAATTTGTTTTGAATTGTTTTCTCATTTTAATATTTTTTGTGCTGAAATCAAAACTCAATTTAATACTTTTGTCCAAGCCTTGAGAAGTGATAATGCCAAAGAGTATCTTTCAAGTGCATTTTAGACATACATGACTCAAAACGACATCCTTCACCAAACATCTTGTGTTGTCACACCATCTCATAATGGTGTAGCATAAAGAAAAAATAGAAATCTTCTTGAAATAGTCAAGGCATTGCTGTTCCAAAACAATATTGGGCCGATGCAGTTTTCATAGCCTATTTTTTGATTAATTGCATGTTGTCGTCTGTTCTTCAAGGTGAGGTTCCTCATCATGTTTTATTCCCTACCAAACCATTGTTTTCCATTAAACTGAGTCTCTTCGGAAGTACTTGCTTTATTCAGGATGTCATACCTCATGTAACTAAATTAGATCCTAAATCCTAGAAATGTGTCTTTCTTTGTTATTCTCAGTTATAGAAAGGTTATAGATGTTATTGTCCTAGTCTCCAGAAATATCTTATTTTTTATGATGTCACTTTTCATAAACATCTACCCATCTTTCCAACTGCTTCTACCTCTTTTATTGGAGGCGAGGATGATCATATGCTTGTTTATACTGTCTCTCATACTAAAGTTAGTCCTCCTGAACCATCTCAACCTGATCCACCATCACAAACACTACCCGAAACACTAAGACTGAAAATCATCATTCCTGAGGTTTATTCCATAAGGTAAAGAAGGCCAAATCCATATTGAGAATCGATATCTTCTCCAACACCAGATCTGAAGGATAGTGATATGCGTGTTCTTATTGCCCAAAAAGGTAAATGTTAGTGTACTTATCCTATTCGTCTTTTGTGTCTTATGATAATTTATCTTATTCGTCCAGTTCTTTTGTTGCATCTTTATACTCTATATCTATTCCTAAAACCATTTACGAGCCCTTATCTCATTATGGCTAGCGTGATACAATGATATAGCAGATTAATGCTTTGAATGCTAATGACACTTGAGATTTAGTGGATTTGTCTGCAAGGAAAAAGATTGTCGGGTGTCAATGGATGTTTTCCATTAAATTCAATTATGATGGTTCAGTTACTCAACTTAAGGCTCGCCCAGTAGCTAAAGGCTATGCCCAAACTTATGGTGTGTATTACTTTGATACATTCTCACCTGTTGCTAAACTAATATCTGTTTATTTGTTGATACCTATAACAACTTCACAAAAATGGGCATTGCATCAATTATATATAAAAAATGCGTTCTTACATGGTGATCTTTAGGAGGAAGCTTATCTGGAGCAACCTCTTAGATTTGTTGCTCAAGGGGAGAATGGAAAGGTATGTAGACTTAAAAAATCTCTATATAGTCTGAAGTAGAGTCATTGAGCTTGGTTTGGTAAATTTAGTCATGTAGTTGAGCAATTTGGGATGTAGAAATGAAAATCTGATCATTTAGTCTTTTATAGGCATTCTGCATCTGGCAACATCTTTTTGGTAATACATGTGGATGATATTGTTATTACCAGAAGTGGTATTGAATGGATTTTATCATTGAAAAATGTCCTTCACAGTCAGTTCCATTCAAAAGACTTAGGAGCTTTGAGATACTTTTTGGAGATTGAACTAACAATAAGTAAGAAATGAATTTTCTTATCTTAGAGAACTATGTGCTCGATTTGTTAACTGAAACAGGGAAGATTAAAGTTGAGCCATGTACTACTCTTATGATGCCTAATATATAACTAATGAAGGATTGAGACTTATTTGAAAAGCCTGAGAAATATAGAAAATTGGTTGGGAACTTGAACTATCCTACAGTGACTTGACCTGACATTGCTCATTCAATTAGCGTTGTCAGTCAGGTTATGTCATCACCTACAATTCAACATTGGGCAACTTTAGCGCATATTTTATGTTATTTGAAGGGAGCTCCAAGCCTTGGATTACTATATAGAAATCATGGGCACACCAATATTGAGCGTTTTTCATATGAAGATTGGGCGGGATCTAAAGTTGACTGAAGATCTACCACAAGCTATTGTGTGTTTGTTAAAGGAAATTTAGTATTGTGCAAGAGTAAGAAATAAAATGTGATGTCTCGAGCTAGTGCAAAATCAAAATATAGAGCCATAGCGCAAGCTACTTATGAGACCATCTGGATATATTATCTTTTAGCTAAAGTTGGCCTCAAAACATCTATACCAACCAAGTTGTGGTGTAATAATCAAACTTCCTTACATATAACTTGTAATCCAGTGTCTCATGAATGGACTAAGCATATTGAAGTTGATTGTCACTTCGTTCGTGAGAAGATACAATAAGGTCTCATATCTATTGGGAATGCGAAGATAGGAGAGCATCAAGGAGATATCTTCACTAAATATTTAAATGGAAATCAAGTAAATTATATGCATAATAAGTTGGACATGATAAATATCTAAGTCCCAACTTGAGGGGAAGTATTAAGATATGATAGCTGTATAGACTGATCTTAGACTTGATCACAACTTTATTATAGGGATAACATTAGACAACTTACCATATATGGTTTATAGTCTATTGTATATGTTTTGTGTAATTCTACCTACTAATTGAATCAATTCAAATCATTATTTTACAAAGATAAAAAGTAAAATGGATAAATTATTATTTAGTTTACATGTTTTAACATAATTAACACTTAGACCCTCATATTTGGTCAAACCCATTGTTTAGTTCGTATATTTTGATTTTATCAAACAATTTAGTCATTCAACCTTCAATTTTGTGCTTTTCAATTAGTTTTTTGTGAAATGGCTAAAATGAGACAATACATATATCGTTGCAAAATAACCAATTGTATACATATACTTAAGAGATTATACTTATAATAAATTATTTTGTTAAAACAATTTAAAACTTCGAGTCTAAAAAATTGATTACACAAATACAATTTTTTTAGTTCATGAATTTAGTTAGTTATTTCGTATAGATACTTATTAAATCCTTTTGAAAATTTCACAAAAAAAAAGAAGAAGGAAATGCACAAAATCAGAGATTTGAGGAGTAAATTATTTGGCAAAATAAAAATAAAATGACTAAACAATAGATTTGTTCAAAAAGAAGACCTAAATATTAATTAGGTCAAAATTTAAGGATTAAAAAATATTTTTTTCAACTAAAATTTGTTTGGATGTTAAGGAACTGTTTGACGTAACTACCTGAAAGCTGAAAATATAATTAGAAGTTGTTAATTGAAAACTTTTAATATAAATTTTTAAAATAGTGTTTTTTAATAAATTTAACTGAAATATATAAAATGACATAAAATGATATATTTTATTAATAATCTATAAAAGAATTTTTTTTAAAATAGATAAAATAAGAAAAAAATATGAACATAGAGTTTAAATTTTCAGAAATTTATAGAAATAAATTTTCAAAACAGAGTTTAAATTAAAAAAAAAATTCATTGTCAAACATATTTTTTTTTTGAAAAAAAATGTTTAAATTGATCAAATAATATAAAATTTAAATTATTTACTTCATCAAACAATTACACTTATTTAAAAAAAAAAAAAGAAAATCCGGAAAATAGAGTTTTTAATTTGCGCTTGTGAAAAAGGCTGGTGAATTCACTGGCCAAAATTAGGAGCAACCTTTTTTTTTTTAATTTATTTTTTATTATAAAAAATAAGGAGCAACGTTGGATTCAGAGGGTTATTACTTTCCCGCCCTCGGTTTTCATTTTCCCGCCAAAACAACCTTCGCCATCGTTTGTCTACTAAGTTCTAATCCACTCACATACAGTGACATATCACCGCGAAATCCAGCACGAATGGACATGGATATGGATATTCCTCTTCCAGACGAGCTTGAATGGCTCGAAGCCAACTCTCACTTCGAGGAAGACCACCTGGACCCGCCTTCACCTGATTACTATCCATACCCACCGGAAGGGGAGGAACTACAGTCTACCCCTCAGTCATCATCACCGCCTACCTCGTCCCCACTCAATAACCACAAGCGGTCCCGATCTAATGGTCCTGATTCGATGAATCATGAAGATATTATCACGTCCGAAGAGAAAAGAAGTAAAATCAACGATGTTGGGCCGGAGGCTGACGAGGACTGGCTCCGATACTCGCCGCAGCAGGAGAGGAATGCGCCGCAAGAGGGAGAAGAGAGAGTCGAAATTGTCGCGGAGAAGGAGGAGAGGATTTTATCAAGATACGCATTTGAGATCGATGGCGATTTTATTCCAGTGACGGCGCCGAGTGGTGGTGATAGGGTTTATGCTAAGATATGTAGAGTGGAGAAGGAAAATAGATCCAGAAAATTGGATGTGAAATCGCAACCAAATGGTACGATCACTTGTTAAATTATCATCTTTAGCTACTTAAAAATTGTTTCTCATCCAAATAATTGATTAATTTGTGACTTACAAGTTCGTATTTTGCAACCTGTCTAATTTTCAGGTCTTATCTCTGAGCCTATCAATGTTCTTTTGCAAAAAGCTGAGCAAGAGGCCTTCACCAAGGTACACATTATGCAAAATAGCATATGCAAGCATTACATTTCTGAAAGATAATTGATGGTTTGGAAGGCTATAGTCCTTTTTTGTGAAATACTGAAACCAATTGAAATACTGAAATCAATTCACTAGCAAAATAGAATAGATAATTGATCGTTCTATATTATATATATTGGAAAATTTGATTATATTGGGTTGTTCTTTTTGCTTGGTGTTAAAAGGCTTAGATGAAATATTACTATCGATCTCTTGGAATTTGATTTGCAAAAGGGCTGGGATTGGACTAGAGAATCTCTTATATATGGACTAGAAGAGGCACACTGATATATATGTTATTCTTTTGGTGCTAAGGTATTGCAAGCTAGTTCTGAAGTTCAAAGTGATGTGGCTCAAGCTGAACCACAAGAGGTTCATGAACAACTTTGGGTTGACAAATATGCTCCGTATTCATTTACTGAGCTACTTAGTGATGAACAGACAAATCGTGAGGTATGTACCCAAAGTTCCCAAAAGATAAACCTTTCTAAGATTATAATTATTACGAGCAGCAGTTTCATTCTACTTGCTCTATTGCAGGTCCTCTTATGGTTGAAACAATGGGATTCTAGTGTTTTTGGATCTGAAATAAGGAGTACTTCAGATGATGTTTTGTCTGCATTGAGACGTCATTCTTCTGTTGTTCAGCATAAAAAATCTATTGATTCAAATTTCCGTAGGACTGATGACCGTAGATGGAGTAATGGAAATTTTAGAAGTTCTAGCAATTTGGACGATCAAAATAGAAACACGAAAGGAATTCAAGACTTATGGAGCAAGAAGTCAAGGCTTACTGGTCCGCCAGAACAGAAGGTCAGAGAAAAATCCATAGATTTTCATTTCCCTTAAGCATATCCTGAAAAAGAAGAAATTGTGGTTTCAAAAAGCTCTTTTGTCTCGATTTATATATTATCTCGTGCTAGCACTTCTACTTACTATTCACATGTTATGACATGCACTGTTGTGCAAGTTGATGAATCTGAATCTGGGAATGTTGAAGATGCTGATCTAATTTGAATTGTTTATGTTTGCAAGATGGGTTGTTAGCATTTTCCTTTTTTGTTGAAGCTCTTTAAAAATTGTAGCTTACAATACATTAACCAATATGCTTCTAAGCTAGTTCAAATGAGACATGCTGTTATTCTGGTCTCCTTCAAAAGGGAAAACCCACAAAACCGTGATGTTCAAATAGAAGTCAAGCTAGTAAATTCTCTCGAAGTAATGGTTCCCGATGTTGTGTGGGTATTGCAACTATTACTGAGTGATTATTGTCCTTTTGCTTTATCTAAGTTCTGCTGTTATGGAACAAGTTACAATTGTTTACGTTGCTTGTCCTGATATTTATCAGTTATTTTGCGATAACAAATTGGCCGGCATTTCTGTGATTCATCTCCTTCGTTTGCATCAGGACCAAAATCTTACAAACCAATGAACAATTCTCCACTTGAAGATTTGAACAATTCCTATTAGACAAGCCTCATGAAACCAATACTATTTCCACTAGTTTTATTTTGTCAGTATTAATGATAATTGTTAGTTGGTATAGAAATCCAGCTCTTTATTTTTCTTTGAATTTATCAAGGTGATGAACTTATGATCTCTGTTGCTTTGACTCTTCACCCTACCCTTAGGACCCTGTTGTACACTTCGAATGTACACTGGTACAAATATAAGGAAGAATATACTGAATTGAATGTTCGTGTGCTGGACGTGTTTGTATCTGATGCTTATACAAAGTCTGAGCACCATAGCTTATGTTTAGGACATTAAAACTCAACCAAAACTTAACCAAATCAAGTTTTGTATGGACTGTTTCCTCCATCCTTAGTCAAGGCTGCATTTATAATCTGATAAGCCATCTGGTAGAATCTATTGTCTAAAAGTTTAAATGGCAGCAAGCTGACGTTGCACCCACTCTTAAGAATTCATTCTTGCTTGGATCAATCTTTTACCCAAATGGTCTTGAATCTCACTTATGCTTGTCTTTTTTAAATTTCATATCTTTCATTCATTTGAGCATCTGTTTTTTCATAAGCTTTTACCATCCAATTATTTTTATGGATGGGGTTTATCGGTAAAACTAATTGTGCTTGCAATAGCTAATGAATTTTTGGAGTTGATTTTGTAATATCTAACATCATGTGAAACGGATTGTTATTTGTAAATTCTAGTTATTTGTCAATAGTTGTGTCTTTCTTTTTTCAACTTTAAGTAGTGAAAATAATTGGTAACTGAATCTCATGGGCATTGCAGATTCTTCTACTTTGTGGTCCCCCAGGGCTTGGAAAGACCACACTTGCACATGTAGCTGCTAAGCATTGTGGATACCGAGTTGTGGAGGTTTTGTTGTTTACTTCTAACTTATACTTTGACAAGTGAGCATGGACACACAGAGTCTTGATTGCGCAAGGCATATATTAATATAAGACAAGTTTAACCACCTTTATACAATCTAGAATTCAGTATCTTTAGCTTGTTGCATAGGATAAACTTCATCTTGTTAACTTGATTTTGAAGAATTTTATGTTAGATGTTGGTATGACCAGAAAAAAGTAACTATTATTATGAGCAATTTTAGGTTGTGTTTCTCCAACTACCATGTTAATTTGTATTTATAGTCTTATGCCATCTTTAGTTTACATGTTTTAAGATATTTTATTTCTATCACCTGAAGCATCAATTGACTTTCTCTATATTGCTTTTACGTTCTTAGTAAGAGTTTGGATCTGTGTAGGTTAATGCTAGTGATGATAGATCCTCATCAACAATTGAATCTAAAATTCTGGACGTGGTTCAAATGAATTCTGTAATGGCTGACTCAAGGCCCAAGTGTTTGGTTGGTTATGTTTTCATAAATTCTGAATTTATTCTCCCCTAATATGTGACTGGATAACAAATCAACCATTTGTTCTTTAGGTGATTGATGAAATAGATGGAGCTCTTGGCGATGGCAAAGGTGCCGTGGAGGTTATCCTAAAGATGGTACTTGGATATGGCTTATTTCATTGTGTCTTCTTGTTTTATGAAGTGTACTCGGAGCTATGTCTTTTATCTCTATCCCTTCCTTTTGTTGCTTAACTGTTTTCTTTGACAAAATTTTTGCCCTTTTCTGCTCTTTAGGTTACCTTGCAGTCCTATAAGCATGCCCTTAGTTACACCAGTTAGCACTTCTAGAAACCACTGCTCAAATTGAAATGTCCCTGGGGCATTGGCACATCCATTAGGTTTTACTCTAGTATATTCCATCCAATTGAACTCCTTTTCTGGGTACTGATCAATTCATTTCTTGAACTTTGCACCAATTTTGACTCTATGAAGCATCTGCATCTACTTTGGTCTGTTTATTTGTAAGATATTCACAGGATTAAACAAGACTAGATTTGAGACAAATTTCCATATTGAGTGTTTTTTGTGTTTTATTATTACTTCCCATACGTTCTGTGGTTTTTGTCATCAAGTGTATTAGCTATGCTCATGCAGGTTTCTGCTGAAAGGAGGTCAGAAACTGGGAAGGAAAATGTTGCTAAAGTAGACCAATCAGGAAGGGCATCCTTGAAAAAAGGGCGTAAAACAATGTCACTTTCACGACCTGTAAGTTTGAAATGGTCCATGGTTTCTTTTGTAATCTTTATTCCTTTTTCTTTTTCCTTTCAATCATATTAAGTTGGCCCTTTTGTCTCTGCAGGTGATCTGCATTTGTAATGATCTGTATGCTCCTGTCTTGAGACCATTACGTCAGGTAGCAAAGTAAGATTTTCTTACAGTATCATTTTTTTGGCTAAATTCTGGAAAATGATCCTATGCGAGTCTAATGATTAACTTGAATTCTTATGCACAAAAGAAATAACCGAAAGTATTGTTGTCTGGCATGAGTATAATATATCTCAAGCTTTCATCTTGGGCAAAAGTTGAGCTTTGTAGAGCATATCTTATGAATCACGGTTTTGGTTGAATCAAGGCTTGGATCTATTATTTTAGATGAGATTTGGCATGTCTAGATTCCTGAGCCCATTCTATATGTGGCACTCTAGTAGTCTAGTCTTGGTTTTTGCAATGGATACCGGATCTTTCACTTAAAGATATGGTGTTATGTTTTGCTTTGAAAAATGTCATTCCTACTTCTGATTGTCTGCTGTATGTGTTGGTTCTTTGCTTCAGCTCTATTGTTTATTTGTACTTCTAAAAGTATTTAAGATCATTGCGTTGATGAGTAGTTGCTATTTTAACAGGGTTCATGTATTTGTTCAACCAACAGTTAGTCGGGTGGTAAACAGGTGATTGTCAATAATGATTTGTTTCCATACCTGCAACATTTTCATGTTTCTTGATTAGTTTCAGCTACCCTAAAGCCTGAATTTCAAGCCCGTAATCTAAAGAGAATCTACTATGTACCATAAACGAGACTAGTTATAGTGTTGGATGATTCAAGTGAAAATAAAAGTTAGAAACTCAAATGGCTTTTCTATCATATGATTTGGAAAGAAATATGTTTGCTAAATGTTGTTTTATTTCATTTTGAGATTTGGAGCCTCAAAATTGTTTGATCTAATAAAGTAAGCTAATTGTTTGACCCTCATAATTTGTGACTCATTACAAGCATATGAATACTATCTAGTCAGCAGCAATTGCCTGAGTGTGTATGCTTGTATGTATGAGTCTTATGAAATTTAATGAGAAAATTTTGACCTTTCATTAATAAGGGTTTTAATTTCAGAAGGTGGTGGGAGAAACTATCTTCAGGTCTCAATATCTTAGATAAGTAGTATTTTGAGGGGTTTTAAGTTAATGTCTTTGTCTCTCATATGCATGCACACATACACTCGCATCCATTTTTTCAGTAGGAATCTATTATAGCAAGTATGTATCCAACAATTCTGATTAGTTGAAAGTGGATTTACTTTATTTATTCAGCTTTCTAATAATGATCAATATAGGCTCAAATATATATGTAACAAGGAGGGAATGAAAGTGAGTTCCATTGCTCTTACTACATTGGCGGATTACACTGGTTAGTTTTTCTTTTTATTTAGAATTTTGGAAAAGATTCTTGTGTTTATATTTTGAAATTCTCTTTTTTTCCCCTCTGATTCCAAATTGTGGTTTTTAATGTCCTAATTCCATGTAATGACAAATGTTGGATAAGTTAATTTGATGAATTTACAATAGTATTTTTCTTGGCCTTTATTTTTTTATTACCCTGCTCATCTCTTTTAATTTAACCTTCCAGAATGTGATATTCGCTCATGCTTGAATACCCTCCAGTTTCTCAAAAAGAAGAAGGAAAGCCTTAATGTGGTAAGGCTTTGGGGTGATATTGTTGTTTTAATCTATTTTTGAGTTTAACAAATCTCCCCAGGTGATTTAGAAAAATAGAAGAATGGTTAGCATGTACCGGGTTTTAGTTTGATATTTAAGGAAGGAAAATTCCTTCATAAATTGGTTGAAATTGAAAGCTGTGTATTTTACCCTTAACCATATCTATGGATGTTGAATATAATAAGAAATCCAGTAATTGTTAGAAAGAGACAAATAAAAGTTGCTAAAGAATAATACTCCCCCCAACATCTGCTTACTTCACATTGTTGGGAAATGAATCCCACATCGGAAGATTATAAAATACACAAAAACTTACAAGCGGTTGTTGGACTTAGCATAAGCCAGTTGGTTCCAACACTTGTTCACTTATAAGTCCACTTTTGTACAGGCCCATGGACTTTAATTCATGGAACCTCAGTTTGATTTATAGTAACCTAGAATTTTGTAAGGCAAGACAACTCATAATCTCATATTGAGGATTACCTGTTTCTCTCCTTCCTCTCTTCTGCTCCCCTTCTCTTTCTCTATGTATGAACACGTACATGAAATATGGTTTTATGCTGCTTTGTTTGCTGAGAATAACCTATTTTACTGTCAGATGGAGATTAGCTCTCAGGTGATTGGTAGAAAGGACATGTCGAAAAGTGTTTTTGATATCTGGAAGGAGGTGAATAAAGCTTACATCCCATTGGTGCTTCTTAATTTCAATCAATTTTCAGCAATTTTATATTTGAGAATGCTATTCTCTCTTGCAGATTTTCCAAAAGAGAAAAATGAAGCTGGAGAGAAAATCTAGCCATGGCAATACATCCAATGAATTTGACTCTTTCCACTCCCTTGTATCTAACCGGTAAGAACCTAGTTTTTGTGAACATCATATATTCTGTTTAAGTTTTGGGAATATTACATGCCTTTTGCTTTGCAGGGGTGATTATGATATGATTTTTGGTGGGATTCACGAGAACATCTTGCAGCTGCAGTATCATGATCCACTGATGCAAAAGACAGTAAGACTTGAATGTAACAAACATCTCAGCTAATTTTCACTGCAACAAGATGCTCAACTTATGATATTTGCAGGTCAAGAGCTTCAACTGTCTTGGTGTTTCTGATTTAATGAACCAATATGTTATGCGTACACAGCAAATGCCCCTACTTGGTAAATATTTGCAATAAGAAATAAAAAATCACTTCTTGAATGTTGACTAGTTAAAAGTTTCTCAGATGCTTTGCTCTTTTACTTTGGGCAGCTTATCAACCATCTTTGGCTATTATTGTGCACCATCTTGTATCCCAAGTTCAAAAACCAAATATTGAGTGGCCAAAGTCTTACCAAAGGTAATCCTAGTTCAACCTTCGAGCCAGCTCAGAATTATGTCAAAGATAGTGGATTCACTTTTCTTAATCATCATCTTGTGTAAACCTTCAGATACCGAACATTGATGATGGAAAAGATGGACATACTGAGGTCTTGGCAAAACAATATGGCACCATATATTTCAAGGCATTTATCAATTAAGTCCCTCGTAGAAGATTCAATTTCACCCTTACTACATATTCTGTCACCTTCATCTCTAAAGCCGGTAATTTGCTTGCATTTATTGACATCTTTTTATTCTGGTTGCATTTTCATTTCTCATTTGGTGATATTGCTTGTTGAAACCATTCTTAAGGATCGGCAAATTTACGTACATTTGAATTTTGTGTTTCGTTACATGTATATGCTTATTTAATTTTGTCAAAGGTTTAGAAAGTAAAAAAAAAAACCTTTAGGTTTTTTGAAAAATTACAATTGTATTCAAACGTTGCAAAATAGACTATTTTAGCCTATATTCATTTGCAATTATACCCATGCGTTCAAAATTGAAATGAAAATTACCTCATTATAGGCAATTTTTCTAGTCATTTAGGGATGGTAGTGGATAAAGCACTATAATATCTTTCCTTGCGTCCAAATAAAAGCTTGCCTATCCGTGTATGTATTTTTTTATATACCCATTTGGGTTATAAAATCTCAAACTTGTATATAAGTCATAACTTTGGTTAATCCTCAAATGACCAATTATCTGAATAATTACTAAATTATTTTTAAATATTTCTATTTAAACTTATGATATAATTATTATAAATCAATAATTATCATATTCAAAGAAAACATATACTAAAAAATAAAAATGAAATGTACTAGACAAAGTTGAATAACTTAAAAGGTATACTATTCTCCAAACACAATATATTAGACAAATCAAAATTAATACTCCCTTTGTCCAAAATCATCTGTCACTTAAGATTAATACACTCGTACATATTAATACAATCATAACAGTATACGAAAGGAACCAAATTATCCTTCATAAATAGCTTTGTAAAGTCAGAGCAGTCTTAAGTCTAATTGGATAGCATGCAGTGGAAAAATATCAACTCATATTAACTTAGCTTTGGAAAGATAAATATTAAGGGGAGTTTTGGAAAATTACTTGCTCTTTTTGCATAAAATTCCTAAAGTGAAATGATTATGAACAAACACCACCCCTTTGAGTGACTCAAAATTTTGGATGGAGGGAGTAAGTTCATTTATGTAACTCCTACCATTGTGCATTTCATAGGGTATACTTTATCCAACCCCAAATCCATTGCTATTTTTTCTAGGTATTGGTTTACTTGTTTCTATTACTTAGTCAATTTGGGTATTACTCATTTTGACTGCCTAGGGTTTACATGAAAGTGCAAAATGTCATCCTTGTAGCCACTCATCCCTAAATTCTATTCTATCATGCCCTCATTCACTTACCAATTGCAAAAAATGATGGGTTTAATTTGAAAATTAGAATAAAATATTCTATCCACAATATTTGGGTACAAATGTAATTTTCCAAAAAAGGTTACAAGGCCAAAAATCAAAGGAGAAGAACAAGAAGTGTTGCACATTTTATATCATCAAACTAACTACTATTTTGTTATTATTCTCTACCTGTCTGTATTTT